>JAVJIF010027036.1:0-48718 GCA_038442645.1 Agave tequilana | reverse complement strand
ATACTACAATAGTAGTACAATCACAATCATATATAATATATGTTTAACTACCAGTGGTACAATATAATTATACTAACGATCGATATAAATAATACAAATGTTATATTCACAATATAACCGTAGTAATACCTAGCATGCATGCTACAGTGGTGATACTACTACAATCTTATACAATTATATAACAGGAATAGCAACTAATATTATCGGGGAGAGTTATAATATTATATATATATATATATATATATATATATATATATAATATATATATATATATATATATATATATATATATATATATATATATATATGGGGTTATTGTACCTCAACTGACAGCTGAGAGAGTTTCTCAGCCAGTGGGACATGGCAACATAATAACCATGAATCTGACATAAATTTTGGCGGACAAAAATCAAAAAATTCCCGCCCGAGTTAGGATCAGTCACTCAAGAATCGCTTTGACGAAAATACCCTCCCACACACTTTTTACTGTATGTAAAACTTTTCCTTTTAAAAAAAATTTCAGATCTAAAATTATCAGTTGATCAATCAGAAAAATTTAATGTTACTGTTTCCCAAATTTTCCGATCATTTCGTTCAAAAATAGTTTTTTAAAAAATTATCTGCTAAAGATTGCACAAAAGAAATCATCCGTGAAAAAAAGTAATGGGGAAACCCATTTTTTTTAGGGTTTGTAAATTTTAATAGTTATATTTTTTTCAGTTTTGTATCCCCTTTTACTTTTTTTATAAATATTCCTATTTTAACTTAACTTAAATTAAAAGTGTCTGATGAACTTTTTTTTACGAAATTTCTTTGAATTTTTTAAAATTTCAATGTTCTTGGTTTTGTAAAAATAAAAGTTAAATTTTTTTTAAAACTTGCAACCATGGTGCAAATAAGAGAGAAAGATTCGCTTTTTATGATTTAAAGAGGTAATCATCAAAAATAAGTATATTTATGCGGTTTAAAACTCTTTTATTTTTTGTACTGAAACTTTAAATCAAATTTACAGTTTAAGATAAAAAGAGTTTTTATTAGAGATTTGTATTTTTAATTTTTTAACACAAAGACGAGGTCAAAAGTGTTTTTTGTTCATTTCCTTTTATGTCGACTTGGGTCGCAGTTATCTGAATTAGCGACTTAGATTTATGCGACCTTGGTCGCAAACTTTTAAAAATTATTTGATTTAAAAATTATTCACGGCCGTTTTTTGTTAAGGATTTTTTTAATTAAACTCTGCTACTGAAGTCGCAGTGTTACCGTTCGTTTCTCCTTTCTGCGGGGTATGATCGCAGTTGTTAACTAAGATAGCCTGATTGAATATTGCGATACTGGTCGCAGTACGATGGTCTAAAAGCCCCTTCATGGTAATTTATATTGGTTAATTACAAAATAGCAGTGCGATCTTGGTCGCAGTGTGTTATAGTTTATTAAAGGTTAACGACAAAGGTCGCAGTCCTTTTTGCTTTTAAACTTTAAATAAACGTACTGCGATCAGGTATTTATACTAAATTTTTAAGGTTTCTACTTCTATAGGTAAACAACAACTGAAGGTGTAATACCCCATCTTCAGAATACGTACCCAGATATGTGTCCTGATCTTTTTAGCGTATTTTCTTATTTTCTAATATTTAATTATTTAAATATTTTTGCTCATGTAGCTGTACGGCATGATTTGACCTCTCTGGTAATCAGATTTAATCAAATTCAGTTTTAAATACTGTTTTTAATATATTAGAATTTACATGATTTTGAAATTTTTCTGAATTAAATTGTAAATCTTTAAAACCGGTGTCGACCAGTGCCGCTGACCGATTCTCAAATTTTTAATTTATAAACAGAGTTAAAATTTTAGAAACGGCTTCCACATTATTTCTTAAAATCATATCTTTTGTCTAAATAAATTTTCTGAGATTTTTCAGAATTTATTAAAAATCTGGCCGACCCGGTATAGGCACCGTCCACGATAGATTTCAGAATTTTTATTTTGAAAATGGGACTAAATTTCTGAAAACTGATTTCACCAAACATATTAAATTAATATTTATTATTTTTTAGAATTTTTGAAAATTTTTTCGAGATACTTCATTTTTCTGACTTTTCTGGAGTTTTCAGTGTTTCCCAGATACAGGAATTTTATTCAGATATTTTACTTTTCTCTTTTTTCATTTCTCTCTCCTCGCTAGACGCAGAGCTCAGCTAACATGGATTCGATTTTTAATGCAGAGATTCTCTCCATTCTGCATTTAATGTTATGTCCTTCAAGATCAATTCTGATTCTTGTCACCATGCATTTTATCTTTTCTGTCAAACGCGACTCTCGCGTTTTCCTCCTGCACTCGGATCTCATCTCTGCGTCTGAACTCTCTTTGTCAGACGGGGATTTCATTTAATAAGACGCAGCCCATTTTTGAATGGAGACGAAAGTCTCATTTAATAGGATGGCAATCTTGTAATAATCCTAAGATTCCTTTTATATAAACACTCCCTTTCCTTCTCTCTCTTTCATTTTCTTCCTTCTTTCTTCTCCAACAGCAAGCCACCAACGGCAGCCCAAAAAACCAGCTAACGTAGCCCCTCTTGGCGGGCACATTCTCCACCTCCTCCACCTTCTCCACCACCATTTCCACCACCTTTCTCTCCTCCATTCCAACAACAACAACAACTTCTCCTCCATCTTCTTCCTCTGTTCCACCAAAAAACCCATCTTCTCTACCATCTTCTCCACCATCTCCACCACCACTTCACCCCTTTGGCCACCAACAACCACCCCATCTTCCTCCCCACGGAATACTCTTTCCAACGAGCTATAGCTTCGTTCTCCAAAGCCTCGTTTTCAAAACTCCATTTTTCACTTTTGAACTACACTTGCACCCTCTAGATTACTTGGTCTTGGAGCTTGGGCCACCTTCTCCGGCCAACTACGGCCAACTCCGGCCGCCATTGGCGACCGCCGGCCAAGCCATGGTCGGCCTACCTCCCCTTCTCTTCTTTCTTTCTTTCTTTGCTTTTCTTTCTTTCCTTCCTTCTTTCCTTCCTTCCCTTTTCTTTTCTTTCTTCTCTAAAATTTCCCCCTCAAAACCTGCGTCTCTCCCTCTCCCATTACTGCGTCTCTGTCTCCTCCTTTCCTGCGTCTCTCACATCTCCCTGTCTCTCTCTTTCTCTTATTGTGTGATTGCTTGACGCGGAATTTACCCCCCTGCGTCCAATTAATTATTTAACGTGATCTTCGCGTTCTTATGTTAACGCGACGCGGAGCACGTGCTCGCGTCTAGTTCTTCCTGTATTACGACTTAAACGCAGGTCTCAGACCTCGCGTTTGCGTCTTCATTCTCCCTTTTTCTGATTCATCCTCTCTCCTTTTTAATACAATATTGCTATTGAACGCGTTAACGCATTGTTTACCTGAATTTGATCTTCGGGATTTCACGGTATTTTCTGAAAATTTGGGCAAGTGTTCTCGCTTTTTTTGAATTTTCCGCTTCGTCATGTTGACTAGTATTGTATTATTTTCCTGACATACTTGCATGTATCATGCTGTCACTTGTCACCGCCTAATGTCACCTCTCAGTCATATGTCTCATGTCACCTAATATACTACTACTTGATACTTGCCCCGTTATGATATATTGATACTGGCTTAAGATTGTCACATTTACGGGAATCATGTACTTGTTATCATGTATTATATACAGTGACTTGAATTTATAATACTCATGTACTCTTGAACTCCTGAAATCCTGATCTTGTCATGCACTTGCTTTCCCGTAAATTGATAATTACATAATAAACTATAAAAAGTGACAAATTGCATCGGGTCGGGGGAACTTACGGCTATCAATATATGTTCGTGTTTACAGTGGTACTACTATGTTGTGCAACTAAAACTTTCGGTCGGACCTGTAGGCCTCCAGGCGACCGAGGGGAGTGCTGGCTTCCTCTTTCCTAGTACCATCTTGATAAGGGCATCCTATAAGACCCTCCTGTAGGCCTTGCGGCCAGTTCCGAGTACCAGAAACGGAACGTCCTGGACCGTGGTCCCGGGCATGCACGGGACCCACTGTAAATACTATCCGTTGATACCCCCGTTGGTTTTAATAACAGCCTCGATTACTCATATGTGGGTGTATGTGTGCTAGGACGCTATTACACATACCTAGACATATAGGTAGAACGGGTAATAAGTATAAATATTAAAAATAGTAACAATAGGTTATTCAGGCCTTATTACTTTCATTTTATATCTTCATCGCATGCTTACTATACTTGTACACTCGATACAACTTTGATGCTTATTATTGTTTGAGTATATCAACACACCTATACTTATCTCTGCACGACACTTGACATTCACCTGAATATTTGTTGGGAGTTTCTGACTCCCTGGACTTGCATGTTCAGGTTCTGAAGCTTGGATTGAAGCGGAGCCCTCCACTGAAGATCAAGCTTATCTCTGGGCGCTGGCCGACTAGTCCCAGCTCCTTTGTTCTTGAATCTTCCTGCAATCTCAGGGAACTTCCTCTCAGATCGTGAGCACCCTTTTTACTGTACAAATTGTAATTCTTACTTTTGTACCTGGCTGTGATATAATGTACATATACTAATATATCACGCTATGTGATAACTTTATAATCCTTATGTTGGAATGTATATATGCCACGTGCTTCCGTACTCTGTTACTTGCATGTACTAATACTTAGCGTATATACGTGAGGTCATTTCTGACCTATGTATATACGTCGCAGTAGCGTCTCCGTACCCGCTGGATCGGGGCGTTACAGGTTGG
Organism: Agave tequilana; assembly: GCA_038442645.1. Taxonomy (NCBI): domain Eukaryota; kingdom Viridiplantae; phylum Streptophyta; class Magnoliopsida; order Asparagales; family Asparagaceae; genus Agave; species Agave tequilana. Next base: position 43,932 of record JAVJIF010027036.1, on the reverse strand, counting down.
TATCACAGCCCAGACTTTCACACCTACAGTACAACCAAACTGCAAATTAATGGGATCTTAATTTTCAATTAGAATACATAAGTTTCGGTTTTACATTCCAACTGCAATATACAAAGTTATCCATTCCTTCTTGATACTCCTCTTGATTCCTAAAGTCCATCTATCTTTTACTTTCACTCCTCTTTTCAGACATCTTTTACCAACATAGATATGGATAGAAGGACAGGACGTAACAACTCCGGGCAATCACAGGATGGACCCGCAGGGGGAAATGCAGATATTCTAAGAGTTATCCAAAATATGGTGGAGAATCAATAAAGGCAGACAGAACTCCTTCGGTAAGGATTGATAATAGCGCTCCTCAGGAACGAAGGCTGGGCAACGTGTCAGATTTCAGGCGGTTGCAGCCAGCAGTATTTACAGAGGGAGAGAGACTGCTAGATACCGAGCAATGGCTAATCGACACCACAGATCTCCTGAAGGCAGCACGGGTACCAGAGGAAGATCAGGTGGAGGTCGCCAAGATCCAACTAAAGAATGTGACTAGAACCTGGTGGCTAGCTGAAGAAGCAAGACTGGATAAACTCATTACTTGGGACCAGTTTTCTAAGAACTTTTATGATAGATTCTTCCCTATCACAACTCAGAAGGAGATGGAAGAGCAATTCATCTGACTTCAACAATGGAATCGATCTGTTGATGAATATGCTGCTGAGTTCTTAAGACTGAGTCGTTTTACTCCGTATATGATGACCGACGAAGAGAAGCGAACAAGCAGATTCTAGCAAGGCTTACAAATGAATATCCAAGTCTTTTTTGACTCCCCAACAGCTGAAAACAAATTCCTAGGTCCTCACTATGGTTCGAGAGGTGGAGTGAGGACTGGAGAAAAAGAATCTTGATCAGATAAGGAACCAGACTATGAAGAGGCCATTTTAGCAATTAGGCAGAGGAGTTCCAGTCAGAGCTGCAAAAGCCCCACTAATTAGAAGACCATTTCGATCAGCCCCTCTTTACATAACTCAAGCACTTCCTATATGTGCTTATTGCTAGAGGATAGGCCACACGCAGCAGGAGTGCCGTAGGGCAAATGGATTATGCCTGGCATATGGGTCTGGTGACCACACAATAGAAGGTTGTCCCCATAAGAGAACTGGGATGATGAACTGAACCCTACCGGCACCTCCAGTAACCATTGGACAGAGGAACCCAGGGCCAGTGGTTAAGAGGACCCCTCTTCCTCCACGACAACAAGTTTTTCGCCCAGCTCCAAGGGGAGGTAGAACAACAGCAGGTCGTGGAAGGGGACAAGCCTACAACTTGACAGCGAAAGAGGCATAAACTTCTGGAGAGGTGGTAACAGGTAAGATCATGGTGCACTCTAAACCTATTTTAGCCCTCTTTGATTCTGACGCTTCTCATTGTTACATATCAGATAGTTTCACTGCTTTGCACTCTATACCTGTTGAATATTTAGACCACCAGTGGGAGATTAGTACCGGTAATGGGGTAGTCATCTCCAATAGAATTTGTATAGATTATCCGGTAGAACTGTGTAACAGGACATTAGCAGTGGATATGCTCGTACTAGATACTAAAGGGTACGATGTAATCTTAGGCATGATCTGGCTCAGCAAATACCATGCGATTATTGATTGTCGAAACAAGAAAGTTATTTTTAAAATACTACTTCAGCCTGAGTTCCAATTTGAAGGAGAACGTAAGCCTGCCAAAGGAAAAACACAGATGACTACTGCTGAGATCCAGAAAAGGGGAGTACCGGTTGGAATAAGTTTCCTTAAGTATTTAAAAAGATTTCAGGACTTTCACCTGATAGAGTAATTGAGTTCTCTATTGATATCATTCCGGGCACAGTCCCAATCTCTAAAGCTCCCATACAGAATGGCGCCCACTGAGTTAGAAGTTCTAAAGATGCAGTTATAGGAATATTCTGACAAGAGATTGATTAGACCGAGTACTTCACCATGGGGAGCTCCAATACTATTGGCCAACAAGAAAGATGGTGGTAAGCGGTTGTGTATAGACTACAGAGAATTAACCAAAGTTACCATCAAGAATAAGTATCCCTTACCAAGAATTGATGATCTTTTTGATCAACTTCATGGGGCCCGAGTATTTTCGAAATTGGATTTACAATCAGGTTATCATCAACTAAAAGTGAAGAAAGAAGATATTCCGAAGACAGCATTTCGAACTCGCTATGGTCATTACGAATTTCTAGTCATGCCCTTCGGAGTGACCAATGCCCCAACAGTCTTTATGGATTTGATGAACCGAGTTGTCTCGCCACATTTAGACCAGTTTGTCGTGGTGTTCATCGATGATATCTTGATATATTCTAAGAACGACAGAGAGCATGCAGAACACTTGAGAATAGTACTACAGACTCTCCGACAGGAACAGCTTTATGCTAAACAAAGCAAGTGTGATTTCTGGTTAGATCGTATAGCTTTCTTAGGTCATATGGTTTCAAAAGAAGGAATTTCAGTTGACCCTAACAAGATCCAGGCAGTAAAAGATTGGCCAATTCCAAGGACAGTAACAAAAATTAAAAGTTTTATTGGATTAGCCAGATATTACAGGAGATTTGTCCAAGACTTCTCCAAAATCGCAGCCCCATTAACAAAGCTCACCAGAAAAGGAGAAAGGTATCTATGGTCAGAGGAATGTACTTCAGCATTCGAACAATTAAAAGAAAGACTGGTTTCAGCTCCAATTTTGAAGACTTTCTCAGGAACAGGAGGGATAGTTATATATAGTGATGCATTCGGAAAAGGCCTGGGAGTGTATTAATGCAGCATGGTCATGTCATAGCTTATACATCTAGGCAATTGAAAACACATAAGAGAAATACCCCACCCATGACTTAGAACTGGCGGCGGTAATATTTGCGTTAAAGATCTGGAGACACTACCTTCTGGGGGCAAAGTATTAATCTATACTGATCATAAGAGTCTTAAATATATCTTTACACAGAAAGAATTACACATGAGGCAAAGGCGGTGGCTTGAATTGATGGCCGACTATGACATAGACTTACAGTACCATCCTGGCAAGAACAATACAATATCAGATGCATTAAGCAGAAGATCAGAAAACAAAGTACTGGTACGACTCACTCAACAAAGGAATTGATTCAGGAAATCATAGATTAGATTTAATGCTAGTACAAAGAACTAATGAGTCAGGTCAGTTAATGACCTTCTAGATTCAACCACCCTGATGGATGAAATTAAGGAAGCTCAAAAGAAAGATCCCAGATTACAGAAATTCAGAGCTCAAGTAGAAGCTGGATTAAGGACGGATATCCGTATTCATTCGGATGGTGCACTTTATTTTGGTAATAGAATCTGTGTACCACAAGGGGAAGTTCGGCAGAAAGTTTTGGCAGAGGCACATAGTTCGGCTTATTCCATACACCCAGGGGAAATAAAATGTATCAAGACTTAAAGCTGAAGTTTTGGTGGAATGCCATGAAGAGGGAGATAGCCTAGTATGTGACAAAAGGCTTGGTTTGTCAGCAAATAAAGGTAGAACATTAGAGAACAGTGGACTTCTACGATCATTATCGATACCCGAATGGAAGTGGGAACATATCACCATGGATGTTGTTACAGCTCTACCCTGCAGTCCTAAAGGTAACAATGCAGTATGGGTAATCATTGATCGCCTCACAAAAGTAACTCACTTCTACTCTTCAGAGTAGCTCAGTCAACAGAAGTTCTTACAGATAAATATATAAGAGAAATAGTTCGTCTGCATGGAGTCCCAGTTAGCATCGTGTCAAATAGAGACACAAGATTCAGATCGCATTTTGGGAAAGTCTCCAAGAAAATTTAGGAACTCTTCTGAAATTTCAGTACCTTATATCGTCCCCAGACAGACGGACAATCTGAATGAACTATCCAAATCCTTGAAGACATGTTACAAGCTTGCATGGTAGAATTCAAAGGGTCATGGGAAGACTATCTTCATTTGGTAGAATTCTCTTATAATAACAGCTATCAAGTCAGTATCAAGATGGCTCCATTTGAAGTATTATATGGCAGAAAATGCAGGTCGCTAATATGTGGGGTTGAAGTCGGTGAAAGAAGACTTATGGGACCAGATATTCTATTTCAGACAACAGATAAAGTCAGAATTATCAGAAATCATCTTCGGGCAGCACAGAGTCGATAGAAGAGTTTGGCTGACACTAATAGAAGACCGTTAGAATTCAGAATAGGTGATCATGTATTTTTAAAGATATCACCAACCAAAGGGGTAATCTGATTTGGTACTCGCGGAAAACTTAGTCCGAAATACATCGGTCCATTTGAAATTTTAGATCGTGTGGGAGATGCGGCTTGCCGATTGGCATTACCACCATCATTAGAAGGGTTACATAATGTATTTCATATATCACAACTGAGAAAGTATGTCAAGGATGAGAGTCACGTTCTAGATCACTCTGAATTAGAACTACAACCAGATTTATCTTACAAAGAACAGCCGATAGCCATTCTGGACAGAAGTGTCAAAACCTTGAAGAATCGGGCAATACCATTAATACTGGTTTCTTGGAAGAGGCATGCCCCAGGAGAAGCTACGTGGGAACGAGAGGATATTATTCGTGAGCGTTACCCCCAACTTTTTACATCTTAGTTGGTAAAATTCCTTTTCCCTATTCTTTTCTCCTCCGCATCCCCATTATCGAAATTTTAAGGACAAAATTTTGATAAGGAGGATAGATTGTAATACCCCATCTTCAGAATACGTATCCAGATATGTCCTGATCTTTTTAATGCATTTTCTTATTTTCTAATATTTAATTATTTAAATATTTTTGCTCATGTAGCTGTACGACATGATTTGACTCTCTGGTAATCAGATTAATCAAATTCAGTTTCAAAGACTATTTTCAATATATTAGAATTTACATGATTTTTGAAAATTTTCTAAATTAAATTGTAAATCTTCAAAATCGGTGTCAACCAGTGCCGCTGACCGATTCTCGAATTTTTAATTTACAAATGGAGTTAAAATTTTAGAAACGACTTTCACATTATTTCTTAAAATCATATCTTCTATCTAAATAAATTTCTGAGATTTTTCAGAATTATCAAAAATCCGGCCGACCCGGTGCAGACACCGTCCATGATAGATTTCAAGATTTTATTTTGAAAATGGGATTGAATTTCTAAAAATCGATTTAATCAAACATCTTAAATTAATATTTATTATTTTTGAAAATTTTTAAAAAAACTTTTCGAGATACTTCATTTTTCGTCTTTTCTGAGTTTTCAGTGTTTTCCCAGATACCAGAATTTTATCCAGATATTTTTTTCTTTTTCTATTTCTCTCTCCTCGCCAGATGCAGGGCTTACCTAACATGAATTCAATTTTAATGCAGAGATCCTCTCTATTCTACATTTAATGTTATGTCCTTCAAGATCAATTCTGAATCTTGTCACCATGCATTTTTGTCTTTCCGTCAAATGCGACTCTCGCGTTTTCTCCTGGACGCGGATCTCATCTCTGCGTCTGACTTTCTTTTGCTAGACGCGGATTTCATTTAATGAGACGCAACCCATTTTTGAATGGAGACGCATGTCTCATTTGAAAATCATTATTTTCTATCTAAAGTAAGGGAGTGGAATACAAAATACCAATTGAAAGATGAAATACAAGATTTTCTCCCCCTTTATGAAGTACCAACAAAAACAATGCGTAGGCTTGAAATAAGATACCAATTGAAAATTGAATCAATTGAAAACAAGGTTAAAACTCAAGCTTTAGCATAAACAAAATTTTGTACTTAAAGATATAGGGATATAATAAGCACAAATAAAAAACATATATATGTATGAAAAATTAGATACCAATGAAATTGATATTCTTTGAAGTGCAAGTATACATATACAAAAAATATATGAGTATACAAAATGTCAATATTGATACCAATTGAAAAAATTTCAATGATACCAATTGAAACAACAATAAGCTCAAATGTATATCTCATATTACCTAACCTCCCAATCATGTTCAGGTTTAAATGATTTTCACTATAAAGCATACAAGAGCATGATCTCCCATCCAACCACCCTTAGAAGGTAGGGGTTTTCAAAAATAGGTTTAAAAATATAGTTTGTTTGAAAATCTCTACCATAGTGAAGAATACGAACTAGTTAAACGGAAAAACTTTTAAACTAGTATGAAATCCTTCAAGTAAGGAATAACACAAAATATTTTTCATGAAACATATGTAAATCACATGATCACTAAACACTCAAAGTCTATAAAGCCCATATCATACTCATGAAGATACAATCATGAGAAACATAATAGAGTAAGTGAACAAGTGTAATGTGAAACACACAATCATGAAAATATTCAATTAAGCTCAATTGAAATTCCTTAAAAAGACATGAAAACATGATTCACCAAAATTTTCATTTAAAACAATCTATACTTCAAGGCATATGTATGTTTTGACAAAACAAGAAGTATACTTACATATCCCTAAAAACAATTGAGTCTATATATAAAGATTTGCATGAAAAGCAAATGACTCAAGGGGTATACATGTATATCTTAAAGTTTGGCAAAATTGACATATACATGAAGTGAAAAAACATAATCATAAAAAACATATCCAAAATGGAAATACAAGTTTAAAATGCATGAATCATCAAAACTAGACTATATTAGCACATCTAATGGGTACAAATAGACATTCAAGCACAAACATATATAAATATTTATTTGTGGCCCATTCTATGTACAAGTATAAATCCTAGTCTTGATGAAAACTAACATCTAAACAAGTAATCAAATCATGAAGCATAAAACGGGATATAAATCAACATGAAAATCATAAACATGATCATTACATAAATCCACATGCTATTAGAATCATGATATACATAATAGCTAAACGAATGGTGAGAACACGACAAATGGGTCCATATAAGCATGGGTGTCTCAAGTAACTAAATATGTATAACACTAATCTAATCAACATGACATAAGCATAATGAACAATAAAACATGACATGCTACAAATGAAAATCATGATAAGCATGCAAACATAAATGCGAGTTAGAGATTGATACCAAAACGATGAAAGCACTTCTCTAGTTCTCCAAAACACGGTGGTCCTCCCACCAAACTCCCTTGAAAGTGATGCATCCAAATTGTTTTCTTAAGCACGGAACGCATCCACTTCAAGGCACCAAACACTCTCACGTTATGCGAGAGCCCACACCTACATCAAAAATTTTAGGGGTGGTCTTTGGTACCCATTTTCTTTTGGGTCCATGGGGGTTAGTATCTTTTCTAACCTAAACAAGATTATTTGCTAAATTTTCAACATGTAAACGATCATAGCAAAATCTAGCAAGGTGGCCTTTTCGACCACAATGTGTACAAATGTACACATGAGCATACATGTGATAGTGGTGACCGTGGGAAGCATGTGTATGCTATGATGGGTGTGCCTGCAAAGATGGAGCTTGTTTCTTGCGAACCAAGGATTCCAAACGTGTGTGATTCAAAACAAATTGGCTCAAAGTGGAGCCTAAACAATCAACACTTTTCTTCAAAACATTTATATCATTTTCAATACTTGAAGATTAAGTGGAGCATGCAATAGGTGTGCTAGATGAAGAAGCTACACTAGCATGACAAACATGAGAATCTATATCAATTTTTAAAGATTCATTTTTCTTTAAAACTAAATCCAATTCTTTTGAAATAAATTCAATTTCGTTTTTCAAGGCAAGGTTATCTTTTAAAACAAAATCTAATTTACAAGATAAAAACCTCATTGTTTTTCACAACATCATCACAATCCTTTTTGCTTTTTAAAAACTCATTTTCTTTTAAGGTAAGGTCTAGTTGAGATCTTAGTGAGTCACGTTCACTAGTAATCTCTTCCTTCTCTTGCAAAACCGATTCAAAAGTTGAGTACAAATCCTTCATTTCTTCTTTTAAATCAAAGTTCTTCTTTTTCAAAAATTCATGTTTTCTAAGAATTTTTCAAGCTTTGAGGCAAGTTCTACATTTAAATTTTGAACTTCCAAACACCCATAGCAATATGAAGTAGAGCTATCATCTAGTTGAGAATCCGAATGTACCTCAAGGGAGTCTTTCCCTTGGACCATGAGGTAAAGCTCGTCGGACTTGTCTCTCCTAGATCTCCTCAACTTGTTAATGATCCTTGGAAGCTCGGGAGAAGTCAAAATGCCCCAAACTGCAAAAGCCGAATCATAATGAGCAAACACATGTAAAAGATCTTCATTAAGAGATGCTCTAAGTGTTTTAAGTGCTAATGCATTGGCCTTTCTATGCTTGCTAGCATTTGGGTAGGATTCTTGAGTAGTGGCTTGATAAACTAGATGTCCTACGCTTTTTAAATGACAACTCATCTTGGCCTTCCAAATATCATGTCTAAAAAAGTTAAACATATGAGGTCTATCCATGAGTGTAAACAAAATGTGTGCAAATGAAAATGCTAATGTAGACTAGCAAACCAAGATCTCACTCCTAGGCGGTTAAACCTAATATCAGAAGCGTGGGCTCTGATACCAATTAAACTTAATATATGCAAAACAAAACTAATGATCTCTTTTACAAGCTTTTGATACCAAAAATAAACATGTTCTATAGATAATGCTTTGATACCAAATAAACTTAAATAAAAACATAAAACATGCATAATATGCATATATAAACTCAAATTCTTCTCCCCTTTTCGTCAATCATCAACAAAGGGGTTAAAAAAAATATATATTCTTCTCCCTTTTCGTTCAAAACAAAGAATCAATAATGGGATGATCAAAAACAAAATGTTCTCCCCCTTTTTGTCTAAAACAAAAACGATATCAATAAGGGGTCAAGTCAAATATGATACCAACTAAAAATGTGTCAATGAAGTGCATATAGATACCAATTAAAAATGCTCTGATACCAATTGAAAAATCACCTAGAGGGGGGTGAATAGGTGATGATGCTAATCTAATGAACTAAATGCGGAATTTAAAATCTAATTGCAATTACATAAAATGCAACCAATAAGTGATGCACACACAATCAAGCCAAGCATATAAATATGAATGATCAATATGAAATAATGCAAGGCACAAAGTAAAGAGAGAGAAAGAGTAAGAGTCAGTGGATCAAGCGCAAACAACAAGATATGTTTCGAGGTTCGAGCACCCAGCTCTACGTCCCCACCTTCATCTAGAAGGATTTCGAATCCACTAGCTTGTTCACAAAGGACTCCCACAAAGGGAACCTCCACCGAGGATTTGGGGCAATAACAATTACAAGGAGTACCCAACTCCTCTCCTTACAAATTCAACCTCCTCCTTGAGGCACAACACCAAGCCAACAAACAATCACCTCACAACTTGAGGGATTAGCACAAAACTTACACAAGGATCACCTCACACCTTGAGGGATACTACCCACTTGCACAACCTCCTCAACACATGAGGGTAAGGCACAAAGCCAAGCAAAGATTGGGTATACAACTTGGTGATCAAAAGATCACAAACAATCTCTTTTTCCACACAAAGATCCTATAGAATAAGATAGTAGATGTAGCTCAAGTGTGGAGAAAACCAAAGGAATGGAAATCAAAAACTCAAAGAAAATCCTTGGGAAAAACTAGAAATCAAGATAAAGAAGTTGAATCAAAATCTTTTCCCAAAAACCCTTCTTGATTTTCCAAACCCTAGCAAAAACACCAAATAGCTTGTTCAATTTAAAGCCTAAAAACTTCTTTTGATTGCTGTGAAAACACTAGAGAGTCAGAAAAAATTAGCACAAAAAATCTTAGAGAAAACCTCTTTCTAATGGGGTATTTATAGCCCATTTACAAAACTAACTGTTGGCAGCAAAAACTGCCAAAAATGAACCAGCGGTCAACCGGGCGGTCGACCGTCCAACGGTCATATTTCAGACCGTTGTGCCATCGGTCGACCGGGCGGTTGACCGTCCCCAGATCCAGAGAGCAACGACTCTCTGGCCGGTCAAAGATTTAGCAACTAGGCTACCTTAAAGATTGTAAGAAAATAGTCATCCTAACCTTCCAAATAAGAAAATTAAGGCCATCAAATTTAGGAGGGGTTTTGATGTTATCGGCCATGTTTACTAGTGAATGAATGGATGAATGCAAATGTTGATTAGCAAATTTTAAGGATCTCTCTAAGGATGTTAAGCCAAACCTAGAGTCCAAGCTCTCGGTCGACCGCCCGGTCGACCGAAATAAACAGAGAGTGACACCATGTCATCAGCCAGCCGCTTGGTCGACCGAAGGGCTTCGATCGTCCGCCCGATCGGCCGGGAAACGTGCACAGAGATACGCACCAAAACTGCCAGAAGTCCAGTCGACTGGGTCGGTCGACCGGTGTGACCTTACTAGTGTCCGTCGACCGGTCGGTCGACCGGCTCAGGCCAAAAATCAAAACTGAACAAGAATTTTGAAGGGGATTTGAAATCTAACAAGATAGTTTTGATTTGAAACATGTATAATACCAAAAATTGAGTTTTTAATCAAAAGGCTTTAAGTTAAAATAATTTTTTTATATATTTTTGGAAATGATATATGCGCAAAAACGTGTGTGATAGAGCTTCAAACCTAATCATTATTCTTTAACAAAACTATAAAACTAAAAACAAATCTAATGAATTCTCTTGAGCAATCTTGAAGTCTTGAGCCATACAAAGCCTAGCTAGAGCCTTCTCTTCTATGTTCCTTCCTTGATGTGCCATAAGCCTTCTTTGCTCCATAAACCTAGAATTTCTTGCAAAAGCTAAGCAATGGCCTCCAAAAATGGTACAAACCTGAAACTTATATTGAACAAACTTATTAGTACCAAATGACTCTTATTTATTTTGTTATCATCAAAACTCTAACCAAATGGAGAGTGTAACCTTTGGGCCAACATCATTTAATAGGATGGCAATCTTGTAATAATCCTAAGATTCCCTTTATATAAACACTCCCTTTCCTTCTCTCTCTTTATTTTCTTCCTTCTTTCTTCTCCAACAGCAAGCCACCAACGAAAGCCCCAAAAACCAGCCAACGTAGCCCCTCTTGGCCGGGCCACCACTTTCTCTCCTCCATTCCCTCCTCCATTCCAACAACAACTTCTCCACCTTCTTCTTCCTCTTTTTCCACCAAGAAACCCATCTTCTCCCCCATATTCTCCATCATCTCCACCACCACCTTCACCCCTTTGGTCACCAACAACCACGCCATCTTCCTTCTTTCGAAATACTCTTTCCAATGATATATAGCTTTGTTCTTCGAAGCCTCGTTTTCAAAACTCCATTTTTCCCTTTTGAATTACACTTGCACCCTCTAGATTACTTGGGCTTGGAGCTTGAGTTACCTTCTCCGGCCAACTCCGGCCGCCTCCGGCCAAGCCATGGTCAGCCTTCCTCCCCCTTCTCTTCTTTCTTTCTTTCCTTTGCTCTTCTTTCTTTCCTTCCTTCTTTCCTTTCCTTCCGTTTTCTTTTCTTTTCTTCTCTAAAATTTTCCCCCTTAAAACCTGCGTCTCTCCCTCTCCTATCACTGCGTCTCTGTCTCCTCCTTTCCTGCGTCTCTCACATCTCCCTGTCTCTCTTTCTCTTATTGTGTGATTGCTTGACACAGAGTTTACCCCCCTGCGTCCATTAATTATTTAATGCGATCTTCGTGTTCTTATGTTAACGTGACGCGGAGCACGTGCTCGCGTCTGCGTTCTTTCTGTATTATGACTTAAACGCAGGTCTCAGACCCCGCGTTTGTGACATCTATGTGACGCGACCCTCGCGTCTGCGACCCTTGCGTCTTCATTCTCCCTTTTCTGATCATCCTCTCTCCTCCTCTTTTTAATATAATATTTGTTATTAAACGCGTTGACGCGTTGTTTACCTGAATTCTAAACTCCGGGATTTCACAGTATTTTCTGAAGATTTAGGCGAGTGTTCTCGCTTTTTTTTTTGAATTTTCCCGCTTCGTCATGTTGACTAGTATTGTTTTATTTTCCTGACATACTTGCATGTATCATGTTGTCACTTATCACCTGCCTAATGTCACCTCCCAGTCATATGTCTCATGGCACCTGATATACTACTACTTGATACTTGCCCCGTTATGACATATTGATACTTGGCTTAAGATTGTCATATTTATGAAAATCCTGTACTTGTTATCTTGTATTATATACAGTGACTTGAATTTATAATACTCACGTACTCTTGAACTCCTGAAATCCTGATCTTGTCATGCACTTGTTTTCCCGTAAATTGATAATTACATAATAAACTATAAAAGTGATAACTTGCATCGGGTCGGAAGAAACTTACGGCTATCAATATATGTTCGTGTTTACAGTGGTACTAGGTATGTTGTGCAACTAAAACTTCCGGTCGGGCCTGTGGGCCTCCAGGCGACCGAGGGGAGTGCTGGCTCCCTCCTTCCTGCTACCATCTGTTGAACCTGCTCTGATACCAATTGTTGGTCCCGAGATGATGCCAATTGTGGACCTAAAATACAATGTCAACACATATACTAAACAAAGGATGATTAGAGTTAAATAAATAAAGAACTTGCAATAAAAGGAAATTAAATCTCAGAAAAGTTAAGCAAACGCAAACACGAGAGATTTTCCTGGTTCGGTCCTTTTGACCTATATCCAGTCCCCAAGCCACCCGCTTGAGATTTTCCTTTATCGTTTGACTTTGTACACCCAAAATCAACACCTTGTATCCCACTTGACAAATTCCCTTTGCCAAATGTATACAACTCTTCTTACAACAAAGAAGACCACAACACCTTGTACAACTTCTCTTCTACACCAAGAAGACGCTCTTGTACAATACTTCCTTTGAGTGATTACAAACTTTCCTATAAGCCTTGAATCTGAATGTGCTTGTGAACAAGGGCTATTATAGGTTGACTTTCAGAAATCTTCACTTTGGAGTAGGAATTTGGTGAAGAAACAGAAAGTGGGAACAATTTTCAGAGAACCAAAATTTTTGCAGAGTTTTGGTCAGAAAAATATATGTTTGAATTGGTATTTTAACCCTAAGATAACAACCCTATTTATAGCTAAACTCTATGGTTAGTTAGGGTAGTTATTAGGAATATTTTGAATGTTTAAACGTTGGATAACGTTGAAGGAAATACCAGAAAATAGAAACTTTCCAACAGTCAGAAACTGCCATTAGTCGACTTGAGATATGAGGTTAGTCGACTAGGATAGGCAAATTTCACAAGGTTAGTCGACTATAGAAGAGACCAAGTCGACTAGGTCATGATAAACTCAAAAGACAAGTTTCTGGAAACTGAACCAAGTCGACCAGAACTATATTATAAGTCGACTAGGTCATCTATTAGTCAACTAGAAGGAGTGTATAAGTCGACTACAATACTTATTAGTCAACTATATAAACTGTTAAGTCGACTAACAGTGACAAACAGAGAGTTGAGATCTTTCAGGACAAAAAGCTAGTCGACTACATAAAAAGGCAAGTCGACTATACTATGTATAAGTCGACTATAATAGGCTATAAGTCGACTAAAAGGCTATGATGTGTGTGTGTGTGTCAAGGCTTTTAACATGCTATCAACAATTACAATACACATCATTATCAACTCTCCTTGGGAAGTCTTGATCATGTAGAACTCTTAAATAGGCTTGTGATAGAGCTCCAAATGATATGGCTTCACAAATGTATCATCAAAAGCAAGTTCTAACATTCTCCCCCTTTTTGATGATGACACTTTGTGTGCACAAATGCTCCCCCTGCAGAAAATAAGTTATATGTTCTCTCCCTGCAGAAAAATGGGTTATAACAAATATATAAACACTTGTGTTCTCCCCCTGCAACAAATGGGTTATAACAGATATAGAAACACTTGTGTTCTCCCCCTGCAACAAATATATCAAAATATGTATATATGACAAATATTTGAAGTATTGTTCTTATCAAACTTCTTATATGGTACCTGAAAGATAAACATTAGATGGTACCAATCATAAGAGTAAAGCATTAACCTTTTGGAGACCAAACCCAATTTGAATTTAGTTTCCATCTGTTAGTGTACACATAATTACATGAATTACATATATCATATATGTATGATGCAATATAAGTATTTTTATCAACAATGCTTAAGTTTTAGGAATCCATATAAACTTATTCTTAATTCTTTTTGAAATAATATCAGACTTTCTTTTCACAAAAGAATTATATAGATTACTAACATATGAAGATTTTTCAAAAAATCCAAGACCATAATGGTTATGTGACATCTTTTGATATGATAACAAATCATTCAACTTTTCTTTTCCTTGATTAAACTTAGTCACATTTTTCAAAATCTCTTCACATTTCATTTTGAAAACTGACATGTCTTTATGTAACACAGAAATTCTTTCATTTAAAGACATAATTTCCTTTTTAAGCAAAATATTTTCTTTTATAAAATTCTCATTATCCTTTTTCAATGATGATATCACTTTTTCAAAATAATCTTTTTGAGAATTTATAGAAGAAACTTGAGAGACATAACATGAATTTTCTTTAAAAAGTTTTTCATTTTCCTTTAATAAAACTTTATTCTTCATTTTTTCATTCTTTAGATCATTGAATAATTCATGGAATGCATCTAAAAGTTCAGTATATTGTACCTCATCTTCTTCTAGCGCCATGTAATAGATGTTGGCATGTTCAGTGGTTTCTTCTTCGTCAGAGGAAGAGGAATCACTGTTTTCTCATGATGCTTGGTAGTCTTTCTTCTTTCTGAACTTTTTGCTCTTCTATTTATCTTTGGTTTTTTAGCAATGGGCAATCCTTCTTCATATGACCTTGCTTTATTGCAATTAAAATATTTAAACTTACCTTGCTTTAAGAATCTTCTTAATTTTCTTGAAAGCATTGACATCTCCTCTTCATTGTCATCTAAATTGTCTGTGTTTGAGGGTTCATGGAAGGCAAGTTCTTTCTTCTTTGAGAGAGATTGTTGTTCATCCTTCTTTTTGTCTTCGAGTTGCACTTCATATGCCATTAGATTACCAATAAGGTTTTCTAACGACATTGTTGAGAGATCATTCGCTTCTTCGATTGCGGTTGTCTTCTCCCAATCTGATGTGAGTGCATGAAGGATCTTGCGAACTTTTTCTACTTGGGTGTATTCCTTTCCAAGGGATGCTAAGGAATTGGTAATGTCAGTGAATCTTGTAACCATTTCTGAGATGGTTTCATTCTCCTTCATTTTGAATAGTTCAAACCTGTGGACAAGAACAAAAATTTAGATTCCTTAACCTTATTTGTGCCTTCATGTATTACCTGAAGAGTATACCACATTTGATTTGCAGAAGTGGCTGTTGACACACAGTTGAATTCTTCTTTGGTTAAGGCACAGAATAAAGCATTCATCGCTTTGGCTTCAAGATTTGCATTCTTCTTTGATCATCACTCCAAGCATTGTAGTTGGTTGTTGGCTTGGTGTACAGTGCTTCTACAGTGTTCCAAAGTTCGTAGTTGAGCGATTGCAAGTAAATCTTCATTCTACACTTTCAATAGTTGTAGTTAGATCCGTCAAATAGCGGTAGACGTTGTGTAGAATGTCCTTCTTTGAATTGTGACGAAGGGAACTCCGTTGCCATCCTTGTAGATGGTTGACTGGATATGCAGGGCTCTGATCCTAATTGTTGAACCTGCTCTGATACCAATTGTTGGTCCCGAGATGATGCCAATTGTGGATCTAAAATACAATGTCAATACATATACTAAACAAAGGATGATTAGAGTTAAATAAATAAAGAACTTGCAATAAAAGGAAATTAAATCTCAGAAAAGTTAAGCAAACGCAAACACGAGAGATTTATCCTAGTTCGGTCCTTGTGACCTACATCCAGTCCTCAAGCCACCCGCTTGAGATTTTCCTTTATCCTTTGACTTTGTACACCCAAAATCAACACCTTGTATCCCACTTGACAAATTTCCTTTGCCAAATGTATACAACTCTTCTTACAACAAAGAACACCACAACACCTTGTACAACTTCTCTTCTACACCAGGAAGACGCTCTTGTACAATGCTTCCTTTGAGTGATTACAAACTTTCCTATAAGCCTTGAATCTGAATGTGCTTGTGAACAAGAGCTATTATAGGTTGACTTTCAGAAATTTTCACTTTGGAGTAGGAATTTGGTGAAGAAACAGAATGTGGGAACAGTTTTCAGAGAACCAAAATTTTTGCAGAGTTTTGGTCAGAAAAATATATGTTTGAATTGGTATTTTAGCCCTAAGATAACAACCTTATTTATAACTGAACTCTATGGTTAGTTAGGATAGTTATTAGGACAATTTTGAATGTTCAAACGTTGGATAACATTGAAGGAAATACCAGAAAACAGAAACTGTCTAACAGTCAGAAACTACCATTAGTCGACTTGAGATATGAGGTTAGTGGACTAGGGTAAGCAAATTTCACAAGGTTAGTCGACTATAGAAGAGACCAAGTCGACTAGGTCATGATAAACTCAAAAGACAAGTTTCTGGAAACTGAACCAAGTCGACTAGAACTATATTATAAGTCGACTAGGCCATCTATTAGTCGACTAGAAGGAGGGTATATGTCGACTACAATACTTATTAGTCGACTATATAAACTGTTAAGTCGACTAACAGTGACAAACAGAGAGTTGGGATCTTTCAGGACAAAAAGCTAGTCGACTACATAAAAAGGCAAGTCGACTATACTATGTATAAGTCGACTATAATAGGCTATAAGTCGACTAAAAGGCTATGATGTGTGTGTGTGCGTGTTAAGACTTTTAACATACTATCAACAATTACAATACACATCATTATCAACTCTCCTTGGGAAGTCTTGATCATGTAGAACTCTTAAATAGGCTTGTGATAGAGCTCCAAATGATATGGCTTCACAAATGTATCATCAAAAGTAAGTTCTAACACCATCTTGATAAGGGCATCCTATAAGACCCTTCTGTAGGCCTTGCGGCCAGTTCCGAGCACCAGAAACGGAACGTCCTGGAACGTGCTCCCGGGCATGCACGGGACCCACTGTAAACACTATTCGTTGATACCCCGTTGGTTTCCAATAATAGCCTCGATTTACTCATAAGTGGATGTTGGTGTGCTGGGACGCTATTACACATACCTAGACATATAGGTAGAACGAGTAATAAGTATAAATATTAAAAATAGTAACAATAGATTATTCAGGCCTTATCACTTTCATTTAATATCTTCATCGCATGCTTACTATACATGTACACTCATACAACTTTTGAT
Source organism: Agave tequilana (assembly GCA_038442645.1). Lineage (NCBI taxonomy): Eukaryota > Viridiplantae > Streptophyta > Magnoliopsida > Asparagales > Asparagaceae > Agave > Agave tequilana. The sequence goes on along the minus strand of JAVJIF010027036.1, from coordinate 26,608 downwards.
GCTATTACTGTTTAATTATATCAACACACCTATACTTATCTCTACACGACACTTGGTATCACCTGAATATTTGTTGGGGAGTTTCTGACTCCCCTGGACTTGCATGTTCAGGTTCTGAAGCTTGGATTGAAACGGAGCCCTCCACCGAAGATCAAGCTTATCTCTTGGCGCAGGCCGACTAGTCCCAGCTCCTTCTGTTCTTGAATCTTCCTGCAAGCTTAAGGAACTTCCTCTCAGCTTGTGAGCGCCCTTTTTACTGTATAAATTGTAATTCTTATTTTTATACTTGGCTCTGATATAATGTACATGTACCAATATATCACGCTCTGTGATAACTTTGTAATCCTTATGTTGGAATGTATATATGCCACGTGCTTCCGTACTCTGTTACTTGCATGTAGTAATACTTAGCATATAAGTGAGGGTATTTCTGACCTACGTATATACGTCACAGTAGCGTCTCTGTACCCACCAGATCGGGGCGTTACAGAAGGTTCGTCCTATGAGATCGAGCCTAAAGCCTATGTGCAAATTCATTAGAAAATTCAAAAAGCACATTCAGGCCGATTTTGTAGATGCGATGAAGGAGACCCCGTTTGGCCCATTCTTCATGGCCTTCTACAATGAGGAGTTTGGTGCTGAAAAAGGTCTAAAATCAAACATCAGTGTGCTGAAAATTATAAACCAGTAGATAGGGATACAATGACCTTTAGAATTGGGGTAAAATAAATTGAGTTAACTGTGGAGGATGTTGCCCTTACTTTTGGTCACCTATCAATGGGGAGGATTTTATTATGAATAAGACCTGTACAGTGAAGGACAGGGGGGTTATAAAACATTATTTCCCTAATATACTTCTACGGTGACGAGTAAAATCAATAACTTATTGCGGGCTTACTTCTTCACAACCTTCTCCGTGGTTCATTGCATTAACACGGGAAATATTTGAAGGGCGAATTCCTACATCAAGCAAATTGCTCATAATGCTTTTGCTAATCTTTGATCAATGTGTCTGTGAGAGTAAAAGTGATGGACCTTATCCGGGCTTGATAACTCATGTGAATGAGAATCAACAAACTTGGTGACAACCCAAGATCTTCTGTCAAATAAAAAACGAAGACGCACATGCATCTCAGCAGGACATGCTAGTCTAGTGTCGATTCGACGGTAGACTGTAAGCTCATCTTGTCTTTTGTCATACAACTTCTTCACACCCTCCTTGTTGCAACAAAATTTTCTGCAAATAACTTCATGAGGAGGCCTCCGTGACTTATCTATTCCTTTTTTTCTCACGCCAAAACCTCCGTTCCTTGCATAAGAATTGTAGAAGTTATATGCTTCATCATCCGTGGAAAACTGTTTCCCTAAAAATAGATTTGAGCTTCCAGACATTTCTCCATGTGAATTCAGATCCTACAAAATAAATTGTTGAACTAAATAAAAACAAATAATTGAATATCACATATCTGAACTGTAATAATGAAAACTGCGACCAAGGTCGCAGATGTAAAGAAATCTGTAACTTCTGAATAATAGACTGCGCCGTAGTTGCAGTTTTCCGTATGTCCAGGTTTTTTAAAAATGTGAATAATAACTGTGCAACTCTCTCATTAGTATATACCGTGACCTTAAGTCACAGTTCTTAAAATTTAGTGCATAAGATAGATATAATTGACATAGACACGTGTCAAAACTATAAAAAATAGGGCTGCGACTATAAGGTCGCAGTTATAAAGCTAGTTTTGATAACTGAAAAAATGTTTTTAATACAAACTGCGACCGTGGTCGCAGTTAGTAAAATTTAGTGTATTAAATTAGCGCTCGCAGTTCATAATTTTAGTGTATTAAATTAAATAGGTGCAACTGAGATCGCATTTAACAAAACTGTGAAATTCTTTCTGAAAAAAGACTTTAGAACAAGGTCGCAATCCATATACGCTACAAAAAAAAAATCTTCTACATTTAAGAAATTGCGGGAAAAAATTGATAAATAATAACCTTTTGATCAGCATGCAAAGATTTCAACCCTTCAATACTTTTAATATTCTGAGAGAAAGTTGAACCAGATGATATATGGTCCATATTTAGATCAGAAGATAAAGATCGCTTACGACTGTGACCAGAATTGGCAGGGGAAGTAGACTGCTCCGACATCGACATTAAAATAAAAAAGGAGTAAAACCTGATCCGAAAATCGCTATTTTCAGGAAAAAACTTTATGGCAGGAAAAGCAAAACCTAAATCTGACAACGAGTGGTAAAAGATATAGGGGGAATAATAATAATAAACAATAGCAGGACAAGTACCTTTTACTGAGGGGCATTTAGTAATTTAACTTATTCCAATAAGAGGGCCGCAACTTATTGGTATGATAAATATTGTGCCACGTCACCGTAGGCTGAGAGAGACTCTCAGCTGTCGACTGATATACATATTTCTGTATATATATATTATCAACCTTTATACTATTAAGTTATTATAATCAATAGGAGTTATATCATTTATATGTTACTATTAGCATGTGGAATAAAATACAAGATTTAGTGACATATCAATATAATCAACTTATATAAGTAACATATATCATCTTTTATTATTTTTCATTTAAGGTTAAACTCTGGTAAAATGGTATAATGGTATCGTGAATAATATGAATAATATGAACATGTATACATGAAGTACACATAATAACTATACTAATATAAAGAAAACACATGGAACATGAAATACATGAAATGTAGAGTATATGTGTACACGAATTTTGTGTGTGTAAAGAATACAGGAAGTGCAAAGTATACTGTGACATGATGGTAGATAAGATAGCAGAAAGTGTAACAAATATATATGATATTTATATATCAAACAAGTCATGTTATTTAAACAATAATAACAATCAGTACTGTCTGATACTTTAATCCATCTCTTCCATTGTCACATACCACTGATAGTTCATACCGGAGCCCGTACTCCAGCTGCACCCATCCGAACATGATTCGAATGAGAGAGTGATCAAATAATGAGTGTTCCCGATGTCACTATTGTTTATGTTGTTTTATTATGTTAATTGAAAACTCAATGGTTAATGAGCTTTAATCGAGTGGGTGTATCTCGTGCATACTCGGGATCACGGCCTTAAACATATCTCTAGCTGTTGAGACCAGGGCCAACTTTCTTAAGGCAAAATAAGTAATGGGAAATGGGAAGGTAGCCAGCACTACCATGTCCCCTACAATGGAACTAATATGGATCCATAGTATCTACTCGATAAGACCTAGTCAATCGTCGAGTCTCCCCAACCCCATGTTACTTTTATCATGAATAAATTATACAGTGAATCAGTAACAATAATAGTGCATGTAACATGTGACGGGATAACATGACATGTACAGGCATGTAACATGTAACGGGAAAACATGACATGTACAAGATAACATGAGGCATGCGGTCCATAAGACATAGGACTCTAGAGGTAGCCCCCACGGATACATATACAGAATAACAAGATAAACATGATAACATGAGGTACAATATTTCGTGTGGCACTTAGCTCCTCACATCTTAGATCAATTGCTAGTATATCCCAGTAACAAGATTATTATATTGATATCGATATCAGGAACATGAAACAGTAATGTATTGTATTAAACAGTTATGTAACAGGAATAGAAGAATATGCATGTAACAATAATCCATGTAATAGGAGGAGTGATCCATACAATAGGAATACTGAAATAATCAAAGCATGTATATAAGTAAATCTATGCGACAAGTACATGCAATCACAGTATAAAGTACCAGAGTAACGATAATATAAGTATATGAAATACAAGTGTAGTGTATTCGTGTAATCAATGATACAAATACAAAAAATAAAAGTGCCCAGTGTACTAGCGTATCCATGTAACGATGACACTAATACATGTAAGCTATATCAATATCTACAAATATGACGAACAGTGTCTAGTGTATCAGTGGTTAGTCAGGTAAAGTGACAGTGTCAAGGTGATAGATGTAACGTGTATATGTGTCAATATATCTACAGATATATCAATATTTGTTATACCACTTTTATATTATTATTGTGATCAATATCATAAAGGAATTATAGACAATTATTTATTTTCAAACTCTTCACAGCTATTTTAATAATGATTAATTTAGTTATTATTATAAAAATCTTTTTATTCATTGTTTTATAATCACTCAACATATATAAATGATTCATCTACATGTTTATTGCAAAGTAATAATTACTGTAATATATTAATAACCACTAACACATCGGTATTTGTAGTAATTTACTATTTACATGATTTACGAAGCAACACTCACGGTTTAAATAAATTAATAACTCATTTTTATTTAATATGATGACATATAACTTATAAAATAAAAACACTCATATAGATATTACAGGAATATAGCTTGTCTTTCTATGATCGCAACGGTTTGAGAATCATTCAAATTGAACTCCGGATGCTCCAGATATCGCCCGAATTCTAAAATTATTAAAATTGGATTAAATATGTAATAATAATATCAAATTTGTAAATATTCTAAATGCCCAGGGGTTTTATGTAAAATTATCTTTATGAAGTTTTGGATGCGGTTTTGTGTTGCTTATGGCTGGGTTTGGATCCAATAACCCGACCCAATAATTTAAATAAATGGGTTAAAGGGTTATAAGGTTAACGGGTTTTGGGTTAATGGGTGTAGGTTAATGGGTAATTGGGTTTAACCCAATATGTATGTCTGTGAGAGAGAGAGATAGTAAGAGAATAAGATGGAGAAGGGCAGCTGCCAGGGGTGGGGGGCACAGCCGGCCAGCGGCGGCGCGAGGTGGCCGCGGTGGCGCCAGGCCGGCGATGACAACCTTGGCCACAGGCAACGTTAAGGTTGGCCTTGGCCTAGGGAAAGAGAATATGTAGAAGGGGAGAAAGTAGAGAAAGAAGAAGAAAAAGAGGGAGGTAGTGGTGGTTCTCGCCAGCACAGGCGACACCAGGTGGCACGGCCGGTGGAGGTCAGAGGGTGGCCGCTCGATTGGCCTAGGTGGGGGAGAGTAAGGAGATGTGAAAGAAAAAGAAGAGTGTAGAGGAAGAAGAAGTGAAAAAAAAAGGAGAAAGATAAAGAGAAAAGAGGAGAGGGAAGAGAGATAGAGAGGAAGAGGAGTGGAAGATGGTCGGCGTGAAGATGGCCGGCGGCGTGGGTCAACCGGCCAGGGTCATCGGGCTGAGGTGCTAAAGGAAGTGGGGTGGTTGGTTTGCTGCTTGGGGGGACAGAGGAAGAGAGTTTAGGAGTAATTAAGAGAGAGGAGAGAGTTAGAAAAAGTAAGAGAGTGAGAATTAGAGAGCGAGATTAAGGGAGAGAAAGGTCAGTTGGTTAAGTCAGTGGAATGTCCATGGAGGTTTCTGACTTAATGGATAAGAAAAGAAAGGGATTAGAGGAGAAGAGAAGAAAGAGTAAATTAAAATATTATTTAATTACTATTATTTAAGTAGGTTAAAATTTGACTAGATCAGAACTGTATCCAAAAGTTTTGTAAAATAGCAAATATTACCTTAAGGAAGAATTGGAAAACAAATTTAAGAAATTCAGTCTGATTTACAATTTAAAAATCCTGAAATCGATCGGTGATACTGGTCAACACTGGATTGGTCAAATTTTTAACTGATTCAAAAAAATCTCCAAAAATACGCTAAAACAGAAAATATAATTTTGAAAAAAAATTTGAAAGCAGATTCTAAGAATTCAACTCCAATTTTGAATTAAAAATTCTGAAGTCAATTATCGATATCAGTCGACAATGAAATTGAAGATTTTCCAAAATAATTCAGAAAATTTTTAGAAAATTTAGAAAAATTCAAAATATTATGAAATAATATTTGAAACTGAAATCAGCCCAGTCTCACTATCATGAAGGTCAAATCAAATGCATATATCATATCGAGTACTGATACTGTGACACGTACATCTAGGGCTGGGGGATACATCTATGATGGTCAAATTCTTCCCAAAAGTGTAGTTATAGTATCACTAAAGATATTTTAATTTCTTTTGCAGTAATTAGAATCATTTCATAAGGAATTATAAGCATAACCATAAACATATAAAACTTTGAAGCAAATTTAAAACTTAAGAACAAAAGATAACTTATATTGGCAAAAGAGAAATACATAAATCAATTACAGTTTCATCCAAAATACTATAATCTAAGTTACAACCATGGATCCATTACACAAAACTCATCTAATACAAAAGAATAAGAGGCTATGCTACTTGGGCAATGCTCATTCTCTCGTCTAGAACGTTCTAATACTTCTATTTTATGAAATTGTGTGTATCCCTCTATCAAAAAGGCAAAGAAATTAAGTATTTTTTTATTTTGTGGACAAATTCAAGATTTCTAGTGTTTTGAGAAACAATACAGTATGAAAAAGGTTTAAAATACCATGTATATGCTCATGTGGATACCATCTTCCTTCTTCACGTGGATTTTATTGTGAAAGTTATGATGTTTGAGAATTAATTATAAAATCTGTAGATAACAAATCTTGGTAAAATAAGATGCCAATAATTATAACAAGTAATTTGGTGGCCACTGAAAGAAAAGGATACTAAAAATTACAGTGAAATCCATGGTTAACTAATAAGGTTAAAAGCACACAATATGTTTATGTCAAAGAGCTACTATGAAAATAAACAAACCATTGAAGTAGGCCAATGAAATGTACAGGTAATGCAAGCAGAAGTATAATCTCCTGCAGCATCTAACCATTTGCATAGTTGGTTTCACTGCTAATGCTTTATATATGTTATAATACAAAAGATAAGCATTTTGAGAACAAATCAAAATATGCAAACTTATGTGTCTACAGTCAATGAGAATATAACCTAGTTGCTAGTAACCAAGATGTTAAAGGGTTTGTCAAAACATGACCACCTACAACAAGTCATATTTTCATTCAAATAAAACTCCTAATTAAATTTTGCTTAAAAAATCAATCGAGTAGTAGAAATATAATCTACTTAGTAGAGTTAAAAAAAAAAAAATTTCTAGTTTAAAAATAACTATCATTGTATCTATAACATGTTCGTTCTAGAAATAAGAAAGAAAAAAATTGTGTTAACCGTTTTAGGCAATATACTTTTATGAAATATCATTTCTCATCACATAGAAAACATTGGATAATAGGTTCATGAAGTATGAAATAATTATCATCTCAATTTCAGCATGAAGCAATTGAATAAATAGAGAATACTCAAAACTATGTAATTAAGGGGCTGTTTGGTTGCATGGAAGTGGACGGAAGTAAAGAAATAGGGAAGTATAATTACTCAATTCCCTATCTATCCAAACACCGGAAAAGGAAAATAAGAAAACTCCTTTTCCTTTTCTCTTTTACACAATTATTTCCTCACTTCCAGAGTACTACAGTTAATTTTGTGGTCATGTAAATCTCATATGTAATAAGATGTAGTTTATCATGTAAATCTCACTTGCATTCTAATTACAGTCCATTTTTATTTTTCTTAATTAATTTTATTTTAATATTATTTTGCGGTCAACTTTGTGGTCAACTTTTTCACTTCCACTTTCACATTACCATCCAAACACCGAAAAAGACAAAACATTTTCCAAATCACACTTCTCAACAACATCCAAACACCAGAAAACTTACTAACCAATTCATAAGTTCCAAAGAGAAAAATTGCTGCTAGTTAATGAAATATCACAAATATGCCCCTTTATTTGAATGCCCTTTTTCACTTGAGAATAATCTAATCATTCAAATGCTTCCTTTTGAATGAGAAAAATAAATATGATGATTAGTACAACTCACTTAAAATAGGATCCATTAAATCAAAATACTACAAGGTAGAAAACTAACTCGCTTGGTGAAAGAATGGTCATATTGTTACCTCAAGAGTAAAAAAGATCCAATTTTTTTAAAAGATAAATCATAAATTTCGAGATTGAAATCTAAAATAAATATTATAATATAAGCAAAAAGTGAAATATAAGAGGAATACCTGAACTGAGATTCAGATTAAGCTTTATAGTTAGTTGAGTTGAATTGGATTTTGGATTAGGCTCATGATATGCATATCGGTAGAGAATTGAGAATTTTTAGATTAGGGATCATGGCAACAACGAAAAGTTAATTAGATCCTGAGTTCTAGGGAATACTTTTGGAGGTTGATGATGGTTTTTCACAAGGCTTTGAATTCAATGAAACCCTCACAACTTGATGGCCTCAGTAGAAGACAGATTTTTAGCTTGTTTCTCCTTTTTCTAATAAATAAAAAATAAAATAAAATAAAATAGGACTAGTATATCGCTGAGATGGTGAAAATTGTTCTCAGATAGGAAAAGGAAGAAGAAGAAAGGAGAAGAAGGATGAAGGGAAGGGCGACGAGGGGAGAGAGTAGTGGGAGGGGAGGGCGTTTTGTTCTCTTTCTCGGATGAAGACAAACAGACAGATGGGCAACTTTTGTGAAGGAGCCACGAGAAATACCTTCATTCGATTGATTTTGACAAACCAGTATATTATTATTGTCAGTGGAAAACCAACCGATCGGTCAGGAGGAAGGAGAGAGGAAAAAGGAGAGGAGCTGAGAGAGGATGAAGAAGAAGGGGTCAACGATGCTCTCTCTCTCGCAGATAAAGACGGACGGACGGACGGACGGAGTTTCTATATGAGTTACGGGACAAAACCTCCCTTCGGGGGTTTTGATAAAATCTTTCCCAATATTCCCCAAAAAAACCCTCCATTTTTTTTAAACTTTGGTCCCCAATGGAAAACCTACTTTATTTTTTCTTTTTATTTAATCAAACGGGTTTCTACTAGGGAATTGTAACAATTTTTATCAATTTATTAAACCTTAATAATAATAATTATGATAAAATTATTTCTTATAGAAGATTTTGCAATAGTGTTCAATCTTGATATTGAAATATCTAGAAAATGATCAAAGGGTACAATATGTTGTTGATCCTTATCTTTCTCGTCCGACTCTTTAGTTAATTGAACAAAAAAAATATTTTATCTGAGAATTCTTTGTGTTCATAAGATCTAGTGTTTTGCTATCCTTCTAATCTTGTTTAATGTGTTTGGATTGTTCTTTGGTACATTTACTTCTTGTCGGAGGTGTTGGAATTGAAGAATATAAGTATGAATCTTCGAGTTGAATTATGGCGAGATCCGTTGATCGAATCAATTGGATGATGGTTGGAGTGTGTTCTCCTTCCTTTGGGGATGAACGTGGTATATTCACATGTTCAATTCCGACTTCGAATGAATGAGATATTCAAGTCTAAAGATTGCCTAATTCAAAGCCAAAACGGGATTAAAGGTAGCTAAAAGCATTTAGTCCCACATTGGCCGTGGGATGGAAGTTTGTGGTGTATAAATAGAGAAAATTGAGAACAAAGGGCGTGCCCTTTGGGTACTTGGAGTTTTCGCGCGCGAAAAGGAGGGAACTACGCGCTCGGGCCGGGTCCGGGTTTGGATTTGGGTTCCCTACCTGGCCTGGTTCTTTTTGAACCAGGTGTCGCGGGTATGGGTTACTCCGCTACTCGAACCAAACCGATCCGCTCCAGATCCAAACAGCCCGCCAGCCAACGGGTGTCTGCGAACGGATCCGAACCGCCCACCAATGGCTGTCGGAAAACCGTCCGTGCGGTTGGGCGGTTGGACCGTTGTGCGGTTTGGACAGTTGAACGGTTGCGACGGTTCTGTCTGAACCGTCGCAACTGTTGACTTCTGGCGGACGAGAATGCCCTCCCGGAGCGCTATAAATAGCGCTCCAGATTTCCATTCTCAGACACACCAACAACAATCTCTCTCTATATTTGAGTTCTGAAGCTCTGCGTTCTGAACTGGCGGTGAAGTTCTGAAGCGACTTCCAGCGTGAAGTGGGAAATCCGTAACTCAGTTTCCGAAGTCGAAAATTCAACAGATTCTTTTATAAGAATTGTTGTCTGAATCTGGTACTTCTGAAGAAAAATTCTTCAACCTTCCTTCGTCCTCAACAGTGGGTGCTCCTCCAGAGAGTAAAGGCGCTGCTTCAATGATGTGAAGGTACTGGTTGACTAAGGTTCGACTGTACGGTGATTTGGTAGTGCTATCCAAATACCGTGAAGGAGTGTTGTATCTTGAGAGACCAGCGTTCATTATCCCGTTAGCACCGGTGCGGGGGACGTAATTATCTTAAGGAGATTCGCTCTAAGCGTACCTCACTCCAAATACTGTATAAGTGGATTAAGTCCTTTATACAAGGGATATACTTTACTGTATATCGAGACTGATTTAGATTCAGTCTAATTGGTGTTTAACCAAGGAAGGAAATTAAAAGGTGGTTCTTAAATTAAGGAACGTTCTATTGAACGGAAAACCTCCCACCTAATATTTGCCGACCTGGCCAATTAGATTGTTGATTCTCAGTGATCTTGATTAGTTGTCAGATTGATTCCTGTTAAGCAGAAACCAACAATCTTAAGACAATTATTATTATCGTTTCTTACTTCTGTTCTGCTTGAACTTGCAGAAAATGTCTGAGACAAATTAAGATAGCACTAATAAGGCAACAAACATGCAGCTCCAAAGTTTGATTCCTACTCCACTTTCTAACCCGAAGCCGGAGAAGCCAGGAAAATTCGACGGCACAGAATTCAAGAGGTGGCAATAGAAGATGCTCTTCTACTTGACCACTCTTCATCTGGCCAAATTCCTGCAGGAGGATCCACCAGAATCCGGAACTGATCGGGACTCAGTCCTTGCAGTCGATGGTTGGACACAAGGTGACTTCCTTTGCCGAAATTATGTTTTAAATGGACTGGATGACTCTCTTTACAATGTCTACAGTCCTATCACTACGGCAAAGAAGTTATGGGCTAGTCTTGACAAGAAGTACAAGACTGAGGATGCTGGTACCAAGAAGTTCGTCGTAGGATGATTTCTGGAGTACAAAATGGTGGATAGCAAGACTGTAATCAGTCAGGTGCAAGAGTTTCAACTTATCTTGCACGAAATAGAAGCCGAAGGTATAATTCTTCCTGAAACTTTTCAGGTTGCAACTATCGTGGAGAAACTCCCACCTGCGTGGAGAGACTTCAAGAACTACTTGAAGCACAAGCGAAAGGAGCTAAAGTTGGAAGATCTCATTGTGAGGCTTCGTATCGAGGAGGACAACCGCAAGTCCGAGAAAAGGAGCAGCAAGAACTCCTACGAAGCAAAAGCAAATGCGATCGAGGACTCAAAGGGGAAAGCGTCTACTTCCAAAGGCTTAAAGCGGAAGAAGACTTCCCAGGGGTACAAAGGCAAGGCCCAAAACGACAAAAGCATGCGATTCAAAGGAACCTGCTACATCTGCAACAAAGAAGGGCATAAGGCTAATGAATGTCGCATCCGTCTCAAAAAGAATAAGAAGAGCCACCCACAGGCGAACATGACCAACCATGAATCACCAAGTCTTTCAGCTGTGGTGTCAGAAGTGAATCTGACAACCAATAATAAGGATTGGTGGGTAGACACGGGAGCTACTCGGCACATCTGCTCGGAGAAATTGTTATTGTCAGAATATCAAAGGCTAGAGCAAGATGAGCAACTATTCATGGGTAATTCAGCTTCCTCAAAGGTTGAAGGAAAGGGCAAGGTCATCCTGAAGTGGACATCGGGGAAAGAGCTTACTCTTAACGATGTGCTTCATGTTCCAGACATCCGCAAGAATTTGATCTCCGGATCAATACTTAGTAAGAAAGGATTTAGAATGGTGTTTGAATCCGATAAATTTGTACTTACTAAGGGAGGGATGTATGTGGGAAAGGGTTATCTTGTTGATGGACTTTTCAAAGCCAATGTTGCAGTGGTAGATAAAAAGTCTATGTATTTGTACCCGAAGCTTATAAATAAAGGAAAATCTTCTGTTTATTTGCTTGAGTCTCCTAATTTGTGGCATGCTAGATTAGGGCATGTAAATTATAAGTCATTAAAGAACTTGTCTAATCTGGGATATATTCCTAAACTCAACTTGGAAGAAATTCGCAAGTGTGAGATTTGTGTTGAGGCCAAGTTGGCGAAAAATTCATTTCACTCAATTGATCGAAATACAGAACCTTTAGGATTAATTTAATTCATAGCGATCTGTGTGACTTGAAGTTCATGCCAACTAGAGGCGGTAAAAAGTATTTCATTACTTTTATCGATGACTGTACAAGATACTGTTATGTGTATCTTTTAAACAGTAAGGATGAGGCAATAAATATGTTTATAACATATAAAGCCGAAGTTGAGAATCAACTCAACAAGAAAATCAACATTCTAAAATCCGATAGAGTCGGAGAATATGAATCAAATGATTTTAGTGAGTTATGTGCTAATTTTGATATAATCCATCAAACTACAGCACCATACACTCCTCAGCAGAATGGAATTGCTGAACGGAAGAACAGAACTTTGAAGGAGATGGTAAATTCTATGCTCGTAAGTTCTGGAGCTCCGCAGAACTTTGGGGGGGGGGAGCTCTATTAACTGCAAACTATATTCTAAATAGAGTACCCCACAAGAAACTTGGTCTTATACCATTTGAGTTATGGCATGGAAGGACACCTTCCTACCATTACCCCAAAATGTGGGGGTGCCTTGCAAAAGTGCTAACACCATTACCTAAAAAGACTAAGTTGGGAGTAAAAACTATGGACTGCATATTCATAGGCTATGCCTTGAATAGTAGTGCCTACAGATTTCTGGTTCATAAATCAGAGATACCAGATATTCATGTAAATATGATTATCGAATCTAGAGATGCTGTGTTCTTTGAAGATATCTTTCCGTACAAACGGGAAGCAGATAAGACTTCTGGGAAAAGAACACACGAGATGGCGTTCAGGGATGAAATCCCCGAGGAACCAATTGTTAATGCGGAAACTGAACCAAGAAGAAGTCACAGATCTAGAATCTCAAAATCTTTTGGTCCAGATTTCATAGCATACGCTATTGAAAGCGAGCCTCAAACATTTAAAGAGGCTATGTCAACCCCAGAAGCACAAATGTGGAAAGAAGCTATAAATAGCGAAATAGAATCTATACTAAGTAATCATACTTGGGAATTGGTAAACTTGCCTCCTGGAAGTAAACCAATTGGGTGTAAGTGGATTTTCAAACAAAAATTAAAACCCGATGGATCTATCGATAAGTACAAGGATAGATTAGTAGCCAAGGGTTATCGACAAAAAGAAGGACTTGACTACTTCGATACTTATTCACCGGTAACAAGAATAACGTCCATTCGGATGTTAATTGCAATTGCAGTATTGCACAACTTAGATATCCATCAAATGGATGTCAAGATTGCATTCTTAAATGGTGAATTAAATGAAGAGATATACATGGAGCAACCTGAAGGATTTAAAGTCAAGGGCCAAGAACACAAGGTGTGTAAATTGGTAAAATCCTTATATGGTTTAAAGCAGGCTCCAAAACAATGGCATGAGAAATTTGATAGTGTCATGATCAAAGATGGATTCACTATCAATGAATGCGATAAGTGTGTGTACACTAAAACAGTTAGAAATGCATGTATCATTGTTTGTCTTTATGTAGACGACATGTTGATACTTGGGACTAATATTGAGATTATTAAGTCCACTAAAAGAATGTTATTCAACAGTTTTGACATGAAGGATCTGGGGTTGCTGATGTAATTTTAGGAATTAAAATCACCAGAACACCAGATGGAATCAGTCTACCTCAATCTCACTACGTGGATAAGATGATAGAAAGATTCAAGGATCATGGGATAAAGAAAAATACAAATCCTTTTCTCCCATACATCCACCTTCATAAGAATACAGGAACTGGAATACGCCAGTTGGAGTATTCTCAGATTATCAGAAGTCTAATGTATTTGATGAATTGCACTAGACCCGATATTGCTTACACCGTAAACAAGTTAAGTAGATACACTAGCAATCCTAGTGATCTACATTGGACCGCTCTACTACGAGTATTGGGTTATGTATCACATACCAAGGAATATGCCTTGAGATATGGACAGTATCCACCTGTACTGGAAGGATACAGTGATGCTAATTGGATTGCAGATTCTGAGGAATCAAAATCAACTAGCGGATACGTATTTACTCTAGCAGGAGCAGCGGTATCATGGAAGTCTTCTAAGCAAACATGTATTGCCCGTTCTACTATGGAAGCGGAATTCATAGCCTTAAATAAGGCTGGAGAAGAAGCAGAATGACTTTGACAATTCTTAGAAGATATACCATTATGGCAAAAGCCAGTGCCCGCTATATGTATACACTGCGATAATCAAGCAGCTATATCTAGGACACAAAATGTTATATACAACGGTAAGTCTAGACATATTCATCGTAGACATAATACCGTAAAGCAGTTGCTCTCAAATGGAATTATCTCTATTGACTTTGTATCGTCAAAGGATAATTTAGCGGATCCGCTTACTAAAGATTTAAGTGGAGAGCGTATAAACTGCGCATCGAGGGGAATGGGTCTAAAAGCCTAACCTTACCGAATCAGCTTAATGGAAACCTCACTTAGCGACTGGAGATCCTACGGACTAAGTTCAAGAGGAAAAACTAGTTATGATTGACTCAACAAGTAAGCACTTGGGAGCTTGACTCCAATCCATTCCTAAGGTGCACATAAGTGCTTTTCTACAAGTGGATTAAGGATAAGCTTAACGCTTTTAATGATGCCTATATCTTGTTATTAAACAAGTGGAGTAGAGTAGACTACTCTTAATAGGTCCATCACCTATGTGAGTATAGAGTTGGGTCGGCTCTTTGAGAATTTCTATGGAGGCTGTTATTCCCTAAAGATACTCTCTGAAACCAAGAATGTCCAGGGCCAAAACGGACACAACCGAGAACCAAAGTTGATTTGGAAAGTCACTGTGTGAAGCTTGTTGACTTGGCTTACACTAACGGCTAACAGTTCAAGACCTAGTTCACTGATTAGCCAGTAAGTCCGATAAAGTTTTCGCTATGGAAGGTTCAAGACCTAATTCACCTATCCTTATGCAGTTTCTTTTCTCAAGTACCTTTCACAATAGAGTCAGTCTCTTTGTGTGTCATTTCCTTGAATCTCCATTCATTGTGGGGGATTGTTGGAATTGAAGAATATAAGTATGAATCTTCGAGTTGAATTATGGCGAGATCCGTTGATCGAATCAATTGGATGATGGTTGGAGTGTGTTCTCCTTCCTTTGGGGATGAACGTGGTATATTCACATGTTCAATTCTGACTTCGAATGAATGAGATATTCAAGTCTAAAGATTGCCTAATTCAAAGCCAAAACGGGACTAAAGGTAGCTAAAAGCATTTAGTCCCACATTGGCCGTGGGATGGAAGTTTGTGGTATATAAATAGAGAAAATTGACAACAAAGGGCGTGCCCTTTGGGTACTTGGAGTTTTCGCGCGCGAAAAGGAGGGAACTATGCCCGCACATGCAGGCATGCGCGCGCGCGCCGCCGCTGGCGGCAGCGGCCGGCGCCGGGGCCGGGCTCGGGCCTGGGCCTGGGTCCGGGTCCGAGTTTGGGTTTGGGTTCCCCACCTGGCCTGGTTCTTTTTGAACCAGGTGTCGCGGGTATGGGTTACTCCGATGCTCGAACCAAACCAAACCGATCCGCTCCAGATCCAAACAGCCCGCCTACCAACGGGTGTCTGCGAACGGATCCGAACCGCCCGCCAACGGCTGTCGGAAAACCGTCCGTGCGGTTGGGCGGTTGGACCGTTGTGCGGTTTGGACAGTTGAACGGTTGTGACGGTTCTGTCTGAACCGTCGCAACTGTTGACTTCTAGCGGACGAGAATGCCCTCCCGGAGCGCTATAAATAGCGCTCCAGATTTCCATTCTCAGACACACCAACAACAATCTCTCTCTATATATTTGAGTTCTGAAGCTCTGCGTTCTGAACTGGCGGTGAAGTTCTGAAGCGACTTCCAGCGTGAAGTGGGAAATCCGTAACTCGGTTTCTGAAGCGACTTCCAAAGGAGATTCTGCAAACTTGTTCTGAAAGGGGAATCAGAAAATTTAACAGATTCTTTTATAAGAATTGTTGTCTGAATCTGTTACTTCTGAAGAAAATTCTTCAACCTTCCTTCGTCCTCAACAGTGGGTGCTCCTCCAGAGAGTAAAGGCAAATATTCAGTTGAAATTTGTCCTTGTACCGCTGCTTCAACGATCCTGTGAAGGTACTGGTTGACTAAGGTTCGACTGTACGGTGATTTGGTAGTGCTATCCAAATACCGTGAAGGAGTGTTGTATCTTGGGAGACCAGCGTCCATTATCCCATTAGCGCCGGTGCGGGGGACGTAATTGTCTTAAGGAGATTTGCTCTAAGCGTACCTCACTCCAAATACTGTATAAGTAGATTAAGTCCTTTATACAGGGGATATACTTTACTGTATATCGAGACTGATTTAGATTCAGTCTAATTGGTGTTTAACCAAGGAAGGAAATTGAAAGGTGGTTCTTAAATTAAAGAACGTTCTATTAAATGGAAAACCTCCCACCTGATATTTGCCGACCTGGCCAATTAGATTGTTGATATCTCAGTGATCTTGATTAGTTGTCAGATTGATTCCTGTTAAGCAGAAACCAACAGGAGGTTTGTTAGCCATCCTCCCTTGATGTTTAAAAGGACCATCTGAGAGTCTCCGAAAATATGCAAATGAACTTATTATTCTAATCCACCAAATAGCCCAAGCAATGTAGCCCAAGCAATGTAAATTTCATTCATAACTTTATAATAGAAATAAGCATCTCATAAACAATATCCTACTCAAAAGAAGTAAGTTTACTTGGGGAAATATCCAATAAAGCTACGGCTTGGTTTTGGGATAAATGATATTTTACCTTTTTAAAGGGGAACAAATTTTATCAACATGATACAGGGCATGTACCATAATATACTGCTGACAGTTTATTAGGGGTCAATATTAATAGAATTCATAATACATATTATGGTGGAGATTTTTCGCCGCGAGCAATCGGATGGTCGATCATCACCACAAGCGAGGGCAGAGTTGAGTGGGGTTATGAGTGTGAGAGAAAAATATTGTACAATACAAAAAAGAGACAAGATTTTTACGTGAAAACTCAAATCGAAGAAAACTAAGGGGAGGAGGCGAAAAATCCACCATAATCCGTAGGTTACAGGAGTTATAGGAATTGAATGCCAAAGTCTTAGTGCTGGGATTTTTTGTAATAGGAAAAAAGATCCCCTTCTTGCTGGAGGAGAATGTCATTTATATTTGCTCAGACCTACATGCATTGGGGCGGATGCTATGGGTGTGATTATTGACACTTGATTGTTGAGATTACATGCAGAGAAATCCGCCTCTGTTCATAACTGCCCAGGCTGGAGATCGTTTCACGTTATGAATATGGAGGAAGATCAGGCTGTGAAACTGTTGACAGAGATCAGGAATGATCTATTGTCGCGGTGTAGCGAAGATGGAGATCATGGATGAGTGGGCCCCAAGACGCGGAGCTCATATCTGCTTCCAGGCATTTCCATAACACGATCTACGTGTTCTTGTATTAACGCTATGTGGGGCTCATGGCCGGGTCCGCGTTCTTCTCATGCCCTGGCTTAAACGTGGGTCTTGAACCCCGCGTTTGCGGCACCCACGTAACGCGACCCCCGTGTCTGCGACCCCCGCATTTTCATTCTCCCTCCTACTGGATTATTCTCGCTCCTCCCTTTTTTAATATAATATTTTCTTATATTGAACGCGTTCGCGCGTTAGTTACATAGAGTTTCAGAGCTCGGGATTTTCACATTATTTTTTCATAATTAGGCGTGTGTTTTCACTTTGTTTCTGGGTTTCCCGCTTTGACGGGATATTTGTATTATTCGTGTAAATTTTGGACTGTATATTTATATTGGTGGGCGTGTATCTATATTGATGCAATAATTATTTGTAATAGGGTAGTTTAATACTCGTTCTAACATATGCATGTGTTGTTTGGTACTAACATCTCCTGCAGGTACTTATTCAGCCTCCGGACTTAAACCACTTCGTGATTTAATACCATAACCTCCGGGTTTAACCTATCTGAGGTTTTAAACGTCCTCTGAACTTTCTATATGCTATGCCCAGTAGGCAAACCTAGGCATCAGTACTAAACTACTAACTATGTTCGAGCGCAGTTGCCCCGTGAGTGTTGACACATTAAAAGAAACAAACTCCCATACAGCTTTTTAACTGTCAGAATGATGTCCAACTTGTCGACATCTACAAAAGACAAGCCGTGGACAAGCTGATGACCAACTCAACACGTCCCGAGGGACAAAACAGAAGCTCAGGCCCCGCTGATTCAGTGAAGCAGACAGCAGGCCAAATAATACTTTTTGAGGTTGAGTCAGCTTAATAATCAGCCTCGCGCGAGCCCAAGGTGCTAGTTCACTCCAGAGACTAAATTATCTAGCTTTGCCTTGAAGCCCTTCAAAGCTCAGTAACGAGCCAAATGCTAGCTTCGCCTGAAGCTCAACATAGCCGCACAAGGCTAATTTTCTAACTTCGTCGAAGCCGTGACAGCTCTGATTAAGAGTTTTTAGCCCCGCGTGCGGGACTAAACCTAGCCCAGCGCGAGGCTAAACCTGGCCCCGCGCGAGGCTTTCTACACCTCTATAGAGGGCTAGCAAGGTCAAACCTTTGACCTAGTATTTAGTGGGCTAACCCCACTACGTAGTAGGGTCAATGCCATTTTAAGTAGGCGGTTACACCCGCCCACTTCGCCCCACGTTCAGTGGAATGGCCGGGTCAATAGGCCATTTTTAGGCTCGCGCAAACCTATCTAGCCTCGCATGCGGCTCACATTTAGCCTAGCGTGAGCGTTATAGCCTCACACGAAGCTCAAAATCTCCTCCGACACGAGGCTAGCTGACTATTATCATTCATGGCTGAATTTTAGGGGCAGTGACATTCCTACCGAGCCTATAAATAGCTCATCTAAGAATGAGCTCGGGGGGAGGAGATCAAGAGAGGCAGGCAATCAAGAGAGAGAGCAGAATAGGAGAGGCAGGAAGGCATCGAGAGAGCTAACAATGCTAACTTTTTTGTTTCCCAGAAGCTCCAGAGAATTACTTCTCTAAGTCCAAGGTGTTGATATTTTAAGACCCTTTTTTTGGGAATCTCCAGAACCAGACGAGAAGGAATTCTCAAGCAGTAGCATTCGAAGATCGATCGCTCGCATCGTCAACGAGACAAAGTGATCGCGCAATGATCAGACTCTCACCGACACACTTCCCCAGATATCTCAGAGGAGATCTACTTGTAATTTTTTTCTTTTAATTACTAGTAATCTTCTCCTCAATATTTTGTAAGTCTTCCCTTATTGACTTTCAATGGAAAACAAAATGGCGATTCCGCTGAGGATATTGTACTCCACTGCTAAGAATCAGGTGTCGCAATGCGACGATTAGACCCTCGGGTCTATTGCTGAAACATTGGTCATTAATTTTGGCCAAGAGTAGTTCGAACAGCTTCTCACTGGGGTAGCAAAAATCCCCTACATGTGCGCAAGCACAGGAAGGTCAGCGTAGGTAGTGTTCCCTTGGCTACGTCTGGGAAGCAAGTCTCTGATGAGATTACTGAGGTTCTCCATAAACCAAATACTGCCTCATGTAGGGCTAACTAAGCTCTCGTGAGCCTATCACAGTCCCAGCTGAGACTAAGTTAGCCCCGCGCCAGCGTGTTAGCGTTCTGCGCGCGCCTTCAAAGGTTCCATGCGAACTTAAAATAGCTTCTGCCAAGGCTATGCGGATTGTAAAGTCTACCCTTGCCTCTCTCGAATCAGCTTCCCATGAAGCTAAGATAGTCTTAGATTACAAGACTCCCTTTGCTTCTCAGCTTCACCTATCCCTCGAGGCTAAAACTAAAGCACCTTGTGCTTACAATGAGGCTACTGCAACCCTGCTTGCCTCAATAACATTGTTGGGCGGTGTTAAACCTGTCGCATGTGAGGCTAAAACCAGAGCACCTGTGCGTGCTAACAACGTCCCTGATCTAGCGTCGCTCTTAGCATCAAGTGCTAAAATACTCTGCCACGAAGTTAGAAGTAAAGCATGAATGAGTGCTAACAGCGAGGCTCTTCTAACCTCGCTTACGGGAAGAACTCTGTACGGCAGAGCTAAGTTCGCCTTCAAGGATAGAACTAGAACAATAGCCTCGCCTTGCGAAGCTACCCTCATAGGCGAAGCTACCTTAGCCTCGCCTATGGTCAAAAGGAAATCCTTTAAAGCTAGGCCTAAGGCTTCTCAGCCCAACAGGGCTAACTTCCAGTCTCCTTGGGTCTCTGTGATGGGTAAATTGGGTCCAGTTAACACAAACTTGAGAAATTATCTGAGCACAAAGTGAAATTTTGCTCGGAGGAACCCGCTCACATCTCACCGTCACAGTGCGGACAAATAGGTTGTCTACTTGTGATGGTGCACTCCATCCATTGTTGCCTAGAAAAAGTCTAAACAACCGCTACTCCAAGTCATCGATTGGTATTCGACCAAAATATCTGCCTAGACTGCTGAGAAGGCTAAGCCTCGAAAAAAGAAGGTAACAAAGGTGACCTATCTCGCAACTTCCTCTGTTAACATGATAAGTAGAGGGAGGGATCTTTTTCGGTCCCAAAGACAGAGATGAGGAACTTTCACTCCTCCAGCCAGTTCTCCGGGCTCCGAGTATAGCCCCGTCTTGAGTCAGTTTCTGATGAACCAAGAAGGTGCCTTCTAGGGTACTCACTCTAGGGTAGCAATACCCTATGATTATGGACAACCTTCTTCGTCAACTGGAGTCGTGACCCACACCATTGAGAAATCTTTTCAATGGTTGGGTGATGAGAAGGAAGCTAGTGGATATGCCTCTTCTACCATAATCAGCTCAGTGCGGAAGAGTCTTGTGTCTGCTAAATGGCCGATAACAATGATGATAACCTCCGTCGGCAGATGGAGGTACAAGAGCAGACTTTCAGGGCTCAGCAAGAAGCCTTGGATAACATCCAACAGATGCTCGCTCAGCTCCTGACTAACCGGATACTAATGACACCAGCAGCAATCACAATGATGAGGAGCATAACGATAATCAGACTCGCAGGGGGTTAGGATACACCACTCCATCCGTTCAATCGGATTTGAATCTGAAAAGCCTCTGCTGTCACATTCTTTGTATCATCAGGTTGGGAATCCGATGTAAGCATAAGGGTTGCCTTTAAGAAACTCTTCGTTAACATGATATTGACTAGTCAGGTGGAACCAGAAGAGGACATTGAGCCATTCGACAATGATCCTTGGGCTCAACAATTGGATCTTCAATGGGAGAAACTTTTTGAACAACGCGACCCTCCTACAGAAGATAAAGTGATTCAAATTGATGTTGGTGATCAAAAGCACTCGAAGCTCATCTCTATAAGTTAAAGTTTGTCGCCGAATGAGAAGCAAGATCTTATAGCCTTGATAAAGGAGTATATAGATGTCTTTGCTTGGAGCTATGAAGACATGCCTGGCCTCGACCCTTAGGTGGCAATGCATCACCTCAACATCAAGCCGGATGCTAATCCAGTCAAACAACAAGAAGGACGGTTCTGACCTGATATCATGGAGGCAATTGAAGCCGATGTTTAGAAACTCATCAAATGTGGCTTCATTCGAGAGGAACAACACCCAGACTGGGTTGCCAACATTGTACCCGTCCTTGAAAAGAACGAAAAAATCTGAGTCTGTATTGACTTTCGTAATCTTAATATAGCCTATCCTCAAGACAAATTTTTGTTACCCATCACGGATGTTATGATTGACAACACGCGTGGTTCAAAGGATGTCATTTATGGATGGCTTCTCAGGGTACAATCAAATCAGGCTGTACCCAGATGATGAAAAGCATACATCATTCCGAACACCATTGTTTTTCATTGAAAATAATCGGGGAAAACTTACAAAAAAGAAAAGAATGGAGGAGCAAAATTACAAGTAATTAAAAGGAAATTATAAGTAGATCTCCTTTGAGATTTCTGGAGAAATATACTGGTAGGAATCTGATCAACGCGCGATCACTTTATGTGGCCCAAATGCCCATCACTCTACTTTTGATGATGATTAACTCATATAGTTATAGTACTAATGATCTTATGTTTAGTAAGTCTCAGATTTGTCAAGGTCTTAGTAGGTGTTTAGCTTCATCAAAGGATTTCAAGTCAAGTTTTGGAGCTAGCACGAGTTGATTCAAGAGCTTATGCATCAAGACCACATCAAGTACTCAAGAGGAGTCTAGCTCTTTGGATCAAAGTTTGGACCAAGTCAAGAAGGAGAAGAAGACTTCAAGTGAAGACCTTCAAGAGAAGATTTGTGTCTAGGTTTGTTTTGTTAAGATTTTATTTTTAGATAAAATGTAAAGGATAGTTTTTTTTTCAAAAATAAAATGTAAAGGATAGAATAGTTGGTGGATTGCTCAAGTATCATATACACTCACACCCAAGATTTATATGAGCTTTCATAAAAAAGTTGGTGGATTGCTCAAGTATCATATGCACTCACACACAAGATTTATATGAGCTTTCATAAAAGGATTTTCATTTGGGAAAAAATACGGTTTGATTTTTGAACTTCATATTTACATATGTTTTAATCAAAACCATTTTAGAGCTTAATGTCAAAAATATAGATATTTCATCATATATGTGTAGTGGATCATATCCATACACTATACTTTAAAAGTGTTTAAAATATCTTGTTTTTGTATTTGAAGAAGTTTTGAAAAAATCTATTTGAAAAAATACAGATTTTGTTTTAAATCAAAATTTCAAAGTTACAAAAATAGTTAAAAATATTTATAACATGTTTTGATTTTTACTCAAACATGTTTGTATATTAAAGTATTTTACTTAACTTATTTTTGTAGATTTTTAGAGATTTTATGGGATTTTATTGAAGGAAAAATGACAAGTTTTTAATCCCTAAAAAAAGATTGTTATGGCTTCTGCCGGTCGACCGCACGGTCGATCGAGCTAGAGGTCGGTCGGACCGGGCGGTCGATCGACATGCACAAAATGTGCACGCCTTGTTTGGTGGAGGGCCGGTTGATTGACCCGGTCGACCGCTAGAGAGTTCTGCTCTCTGGAAATGGCCCCGGTCGACCGGGGCGGTCGACCGGTAGAGAGCTGCTCTCTGCTCTCTGTATCCAGGCCACGGTCGACTGGCCGGTCAACCGCTGGCCCAACGGTCAGAAATCTGACAGTTGGCCGGTCGACCGGGCGGTCGACCGACAATAGTGCAGACTGTTGATTTGGACCCAAACGGCTAGTTTTTCTTGGCCTATAAAAGGGGGCTCCTATGGATTGTTTTATACAAGATTTTTGGAGAGTTTAAAAGCTAGTTTTTCTTACTCTATTAAGTGTTTATCTCCACTTATTTTAGAGCCAAATACTTTCATTCAAAAGGAGAGTTTATCAAGAGTTTTCAAAAGTGATTTCTTGTGTTTTCCACCACAACTTCAATCCTAGTTTTCTCACAAACACTTGAGTTATCCATTGCTATATCAATCCTATAGGGATCTTTATTGTGAGAGGATTTTAGATGATCAAAGTGTTGTGATCACTAAAGTTTTCATCCTTGTACTTTGAGGAGGCGGACTTACGGTTCGCGTTGTTTCGAGTTCTAGTGAGAGCTCGTTGTAGAGGTGTGGCCTCGGTAAGCTAGTGTGCTTGCGGTGTGTAGTTCTTGCGGGAATGAGTGAAGGGATTAGAGAGTCCAAAGGAGTTCTAGTGTGAACTCGCTTGTAGGTGTTGCGGCACCGAGTGATCCAGTGGGATCAATGTTAGTGGAAATCCTTCACAGTGTTGAAGGCGGGAACGTAGAGCAAATGTGCTCGAACCTCGAAACAAATCTCCCGTGTTTGCGATTGCTCTCTTTATCTCTCACTTGTCATTATATCTTACTTATACTTATTACTCATATCTCTTACTTGCTTGATATATTGTGCTTAAATTGATATATACTTGGGGATTGTTTGCTTACACTTGTATTCAACCAAGAGAGCCAAAACGACACCTCTTCTAGAGGAATCTTGAGGAGGGAGTTAGTCCAGAGTCCTTCACGGAGAATTCGGCTACACTCTTAGATTATACTTGGTGTGTTGTGCAAAATATTTTTAGCTTGCATAAAAAGTTTTAATTCTATATTTATTCACCATTAGATTAGCTAGTCACCTATTCACCCCCCTCTAGGTGACTTCACTTTATCCCTTTGATGATGCAATCGATCAGGTGATCAAACTGGTCACCTAGTAGGATTTCCTTTCGCTTGGTTCGAGAAATCGGAGAATTGAAAACAGAAGATCAGTAGAGCCCTTTTGCTAAAAGTTTTGCCCTTGACTTTTTCTAAGCCAATCTCCTCTCTGCCCGTTATGTGCTTTTTTTTGGCTCAGCAAGGGACTATTTATAATCGACATGGGGTGTAACTGCCCTCCTCTAGAATTCAGCAAGGCTGAATCAGTCCTTAGCTTAGTGCGAGTAGGGGTGGTAACTGGGTCGGGTCGGGTCGACCCGACCCATTTACTGCTCGACCCGTATAATAATCGGGTCGGGTCGACCCGACCCGATTATTATACGGGTCAAAAATTTAGACCCAGACCCGACCCATACTTAATCGGGTCGACCCGACCCGACCCGTTTGACCCGTTTAACTTTGGGGAGCAGGCTTGACTTGGACCAATTGATACCTATGCCATCAAGAATATAAAAATATAAATGCAAAAAAAAATATTATAGATTAATAATACCTTATAAGGTCTTTAACTAAGTTAATTCTGGGGTATTAGCATGCACTCGTTCTTTTGTATATACAGAGATATTCCTTATATCTTGGTGATGTATGACGCTCTAGTGTACAGTATTGGAAATAGATGACACATTTTTAACAGCGGTTGGTCTGTAACCGTCTTGTAATAAAAAGCGGTGAAAATTTTAATGTTTTGGAAATTTTACAAATTACCCTGAAACATATTAGGGCGGCTCTCTTCAGAACCGCCTTAATATAACAGCCTGAGCTTGGACCTACTAGGCGGTTCTCTTAAAAACCGCCCTAATCGACTTACAAAGACGGTTATATAAAGAATCATCATTAATAGTTTTTGCACGGGAATTTGTGGCGAGGAAAACAGCGAGAAATTCGAGGGACCTATTAAGGCTGTTACTACAAAAACTGCCCTAATATAGTATAACGGCGGGTTTCATAAAGAACCGTCGTTATATATTTTATATATTAGGGCGGTTCTCTAAGGAATTGCCCTAATATCTCCTGGCGTCATCTATCGGCAAGCCTTAAATACAATTTTTTTTACAGTATATTACCAAATTGTTTAGTGATATGGTTGGTCATCACATTAAACTCATACACTAGAGGTCACGAGTTCAAAATTGGGCTCACGCATATTTTTGTCAGGGGCGGCGGTAGAGGAGAACGAGGGGAGGAGGCAAAGGAGGAGAGAGAATAATCGGGTCTGGCGGGTCAAGCGGGTCTGGCGGCTTCGGGTCGACCCAACCCATTTAATAATCGGGTCAGATGGGTCGACCCGATTATGACCCAAACCCAATTAGCCCAAACCCAGACCCGCTAACTCCGGGGTCGGGTCGGGTCGGGTCTGGCGGGTCGCGACCCGTCTGCCACCCCTACGTGCGAGGGCTCACAAATCACCTTGCCGTTAAGCTTCTTGTGAGCTTCTGACAAAGCTAGAGGATCACAAATCACCTTGCCGCGAAGCTAATAGTTAGCCTCAAGTCGAGACTACCAAGAAAGCCTTAGGCGAAGCTGTTAGGTCCATGCGGAGTTATGAAGCTTACCTTGGGCTCATGTCAGGCTAAATATTGAGCTATTAGTGTCTTAGGCCTGCTTAGGTCTCTCCAAATGCAACTTTGACTTACTATCTGCTTTACTAGATCAGTAATGTCCATTTTGCTGTCTTATCTCTGGTCATCAGTTTGTCTTCGACTTATCTTTTATAGGTGTCGATAAGTTAGACGTCATTCAGACCGGTTGAAGATTAATGCGGGAGTTCTATTTTTTTAGAGTGTCAATAAGACCCCCTTCAAAGTTTTTATAAATCTGTAATGGAATGGTTCAGATTTTGAGATACTTTGAACTGCTTTGATTGATGATCAATGATACGTTAATGTGAACGTCGCCTTGGTGGCTGAGTTCAACTTCGCCTTTAGCCCCACTTTCAGGCTGGAATAGGTTTGCTGAGGAATTGTAGCAATCCGCTTCGTGTAGCTTCGCGCTTCTAGGTAGCTTCACCTTTGGGCTTTCTGAGGTAGCTTCGCTTCAAGCCGGGTTGGAATATGAGCATTAGCCTCGCGCTCTCTGTGATGGAGTGACGTTCCGTTCCTGAGGCTAGCCGCTTTTGCGAGTTACGAGAGGAATTGCTCCTTTTTCAAAGTTTGAATAACTTCCTATGCATTTACGAGGGAGATTATCCCTTTTTTCGAAGTTCAATTAACTTCATGTGTATTCTAGAGGGAGATTATTCCCTTTCTCAAGGCCAAGCATTTGAATGCTTTAACTTCGCCAGCGCTCCCAAGC
>JAVJIF010027035.1:0-88975 GCA_038442645.1 Agave tequilana | reverse complement strand
GTCAAATCGGAATACCAGAATATCCAAATCGAGCATACTCTAGGATCGGGCCCTCGGTTCAGACTAGGGCTGACTCCGAGTCCACGAATCCAAATCTAAGACAAAACGTTCATGTAAATAATTCATATACAAAACAAATACAAGAAGTAAATCGAAAAATACGATCGAAAAATCTGAATACGCACTAAGTACGTATTCCGGGAGAGGGGTGTTACAATCCATCCACCTTACAAAAAATTGCGTCCTCGCAATTCGATAAGGGGTAAATTTAACACACGAGACAAGGGCGGAATTATACCAGTAAGAATGAAGTACTATAGGTAGGGCTCTCAAGTTGATGATCAATAACCAGAATATAGAAATCTTCTGCACTTCCGGCTGTATAAGTCTTCGAACGATGCCAAATAATACCAACTGATAACACAACTCTGCATTAGAATTCCCGCTTACTGCATACTTAATGTCGCTCTGAGAGTAAGCCAGATACTGAGGATAAGAAAACCCTGATAATACCGAGCATAATAAAGAAGACCGATAATTAAGAATTCCGAACACCAGGCATCGATCACTCTGGAAGATATACCGAGAATATAGAATACCCGAACTTCAAAAGTTGGCCGAAGAGATCATGTCATAGCTTCATTCAGAACCAGCCACTACCTTTTCTAGTATATCCATATCTTAAGTAGTATAAAGGTTTCATAAAACCAAACAGGGGAAGATGGAAGAGATTAGGAATCAAAGGGAAGATGATTAAGAATGAATAGATAACTCTGTACTTGTAGTTGGAGTGTATAACCAGGACTCATGCATTCCAGTTGCAAATTTCTTTACCATTAATTTGCCGTCTGGACGTACTGAGGATGTAGAGCCTAAGCTCTGATACCAACCTGTAACGCCCCGATCCTGGCGATACGGAGACATTACTGCAACGTATATACGCAAGTCAGAAGTACCTTCAACGTATATACGCTAAGCATCAGTACAGGCAAGAAGTCAGAGTACGGAAGCAAGTGGGTGCATTATACATTCCAACACATGAGTACATTACAAAGTTATCACCAGAGGTGATCCGATATTACAATAATATTACATCACCAGATGGTGCAATTGCGGGAATACAAGGGATGTACAAGAGTGAACAGTATAAATGGCGCTCACGAGTTTACTAAGGGAAAACTCGGAGGCACACAGGGGGCCTGGAAGGATGTGGCTCCGAACAGTCTGCTGGAGATCCACGCTACCGCTGCGCCACTCTGATCAGCAACTGGGAGAATCCACACGCTCCAAGCTCCATGACCTGGACATGAGGATCCAGGGGAGTCAGATGAAACTCCCCAGGCGAGTGGTGATACAAAAGCCAAGTGGCGAGCATAGGTAAGCATGCAGGAGCAGTAGATATCAAGCAGGAACTACTCATGGTCTGATAAGAGAAGAGAAGGTAAAGTAGATAGGGCAACACCAAATATCTCCTAAACTAGCATAAAACCGATAAAACCGATTACGAGCAAAACCGATCGTAAAACTTAGGTTACAGCTTCATGAGACTAGTACATCGAAGGATAATCCAAACAAGGAAACCCTCATCTATATACCTTTATCTCATGTCACCGTAATCCAAGCGCATACAACCCGAATTACAAAACAGCACAACAAGTTCACATAGCTTATTATTATTATTATTGGGGCCGCCTAAGTTCCAAGCTTCAGTATGTGTCCATTCCACATACTTCCACTGACAACTTATATAGCCAGTTATTTGGAAACTGATAAAGTTCGATGATCATGTTCTGGATGGGTCCCGTACATGCCCGGGGACAACGGTTCAGGAGTATCGGTGCTGAGCCGGAACGTAACGCTAGGTACCGGGACTTATGGACGCCCGAACAGGAATAGAGTATCGCAGATCCCATAGAAATAGGTCTAGGGCGTGTGCATACTCGGCAGGAATAATCAGGAGTAGGGGTGCCAGTACACCCCACGGAATCCCTGGTGGCCGCCAGGAGATCCCCAAGTATTTGGCCACGCGTGACTCGATAGTGCCACCATGAACATGATTAATCAGGGCCCATCAGTTTCCCCCAAACCAGGTGCAAGTTGTTTATTATAACTTACCAATACTAACAGATTACGGGAATAACTGGTCATGACAGGAAATGGCCCTACAGATTCAAGAGGTGGCCCCACAGATTCAAGAGGTGCCCCCACCGTGTATGGTGTGGCACTTTGTTCCATGTGGCACTTTGTTCTGAGGGGATGGATTCTAGAGGTGCCCCCACAGATTCAAGAGGTGGCCCCCACCGAGTGGTGTGGCACTTTGTGCTGTGTGGCACTTAGTTCCATTCAGGATAACAGGTCAGGATTCCCGTAACGTGATAATCACAAGTCAAGTATTAACATAACAGGTATAACAGGAGGCAGGTATCAATCATGTCAAGAGGTTGATAGTAGTCTGGTGGCAAGTCATGTCATAATAAGGGGTCTTGCCAAGTGGTAACATGTCAAGTGCTAGATGATAACAAATCAGTTGTCAGGTGATATACATGTGTTTAAAGTATCATGTAAATGACAAGTAGTATAAACAGGAGACAGCATTAGCATGTAGTAAAGCAGTAGCTGAGCACAACTAAGCGGAGCTGAGCAAGCTGGGATACAGACAGCAAGCAGGATTTATCCCTGGAGCGTCTGGCAAGGTTACCGGGACAACTCAGCTTAAAGTGCGAGTAGAAAATCCGGCAGCATCTCGCCTAGACGAATCTAGTGACAAAGCGCTGAACGCTGATCATGATGACAGGCGAAGCCAAAGACCTGACGGTCCCAATCACTTCCCTTTCGGAACAGTGAGTGCCGGAGGCTGAACACCGAGAGACCTGCCGCCCCAATCACCTCTCTTTCGAGACAGTGAGTGACCGGAGGCTGAACTGAGAACCTGACGGTCCCAATCACGTCTCTGACGAGATAGTGAGGAACCGGAGGCTGAAGCATGGAGAGACCTGCCGTGTTAGTACCACATGTTATAAAGCCGAGTACATCACAGGCATGGTATATGTACAGGAATGAAACTACCCTAGTACAAGCATTCGTCACAGAGCAATACATGTCCAGTCATTGGCACTCGGCCATACACAAATACAGGGACTCAGCCCAATACATAATACATGAAATGGAATACATATCGACCAGACGAAGCGGGAAACCCATGGAGGCGAGAGCGAGAACACTCGCCTAATCACCGGAAGGCCGAAAAGTCTGGAATCCATGGAACTCGCGCACGCGCCATAAATATAATAATAATATATATATATGGGAGAGGAGGAGATACAGGGAGACGCGGGTTTGACAGTGGGACGCGAGGGTCGCAGACGCGGGAGTCGCGTCGCGGAAAAGTACCAGACGCGGGAATCACAGACGCGGGAGTCGCGCTGCGAGGATACCTCAAACGCGGGGTTGAGATCCGCGTTAGGAAATAATCAGAGAGGAGGAAAGGTGATTCCTTTGTTGTGCCCGACGAAGGGATGTTCGGCCCCAATCCAAAAGGAGGGTACCGGCCCTAAGCCTTGCCAACGGAGAAGAAACGCGGACGCGGGAATCACAGACGCGGGAGTCGCGTTGTGAGGACACCACAAACGCGGGGTTCGGGACCCGCGTTCAAATCAGGGCACGAGGGAAAACGCGGACGCGGTCGGGGGTCCGCGTCGCGTGAGGAGATTCACAGACGCGGTTATCAGCCTCGCGTCGTGACGATACAGTAACGCGAAGGTCGCGTTAAAAGAGGTCGCTCGTACGCGGGGGTAAGATCCGCGTCGGCAAGTCACAAGGAGAGACAGGGAGTTGAGGAGAGAGAGGAAGAGAGTCCAGGAGCGAGAGAGAGTGTCCAGGGGAGAGAGAGAGAGAGAGAGTGAGAGAGAGAGAGAGAGTGAATGGGGGGCCCCAGGAGAGAGAGAAAACAAGAGGGGGCTGCTGCCCCCCTCAGGTCCCCGCGCACAGCACCCCCTGCTGGGGGTGCCCGGCCTGGCCGCCGGCCAAGTGGCGGCGCCGGGCGCGCGCCCACCGAAGAGGAGGGGGCGGCTGCCCCCTCAACAAAACCACAGGAGGGGGCTTTGCCCCCCTCCAGCAAAGAAACCAGGGGGGCTTTTGCCCCCCTGCAACAGAGAGAGAGGGGGTTTGGCCCCCTCTCTGGCCACGCACAGGGGCCCAGGTGGGCCCCTGGCTGCCCCGCGCCGCCGGCAGGGCGCCGGCGGCGCCAAGACCAGGGGTGGCTCCGGCCACCCCGAAGAGAAGAGGGAAGGGGGATGAGTTGGGTTTTGGGGGAGGTGTTGATTGAGTTGGTGGTGATTTTGTAATTGGGTGGTTGATTGGAAGTGGAGGTGGAGGAATTGGAAGAGATGGAAGGAGGAGGAGATGTAGGTGGTTGTGGTGGTGGTGTTTGGGTGGAGGAGATGGTTGATTGGGGAGGATAATGAAGAGGAAGGAGGTGGTTTTGGTGGTGTTTTGAGGAGAAAGGAGTGGGGATGGAGGAGTTTGTTGTTGGTGATGGAGGAGGGAAGCTCGGCCGGAGATTGGGGGAGTCCTCGCCGGCGGCGAGGGCCGGAGGTGGTGGCCGGTGATGGGGTTCGGTCCTCTCTTGGAGGAGAAGAAAAAGAAGAAGAAGAGAATGAAGGAAAAGAAAGGAAAGAAAGAAAAGGAAAAAGAAAGGAGAGGAGTGTGATGGTGATGGGGATGTGATGGGGAGTTGACTGGGCCCACGTGGAGGGGAGTGGGTTGCTGGGCCGGCGCTGGAGTTGGTGGGAAAAGAAAAGAAAAGAAAGGAAAAGAAAGAAAGAAGAGAAAAGATTAAGAATAATAATATTATATTATGGCCGCGAAAATCGACTATTCCAGAATCCTTCCGAAAAATCCTCAAAAATAGCAAATATTATTCTAAGATGTTTGGTGAAATCGGAATCTAAATATAATGTAGTTTTCAAATAAAAATCCTGGAATCTTCCGGCGATACCGGTCGATACCGACACCGGTGGAATTTTCATAATTCATAAAATCCTCAGAAAAAGTATTTAGGTAGAAAATATGATTTTAAGGAATAATGCCTAAAGACACCTTTAGTAATTCCAATTAGTTTATAAATTAAAAATCCGGGAATCGGTCAGCGGCACTGGTCGACACCGGTTTTGAAGATTTCCAATTTAATTCAGGAAATTCCAGAAAATCATAGAAAATCTAGAATATTGGAAACAAAGTTTAAAACTGAAATCGGTCAAATCGGAATACCAGAATGTCCAAATCGAGTATACTCTAGGATCGGGCCCTCGGTTCAGACTAGGGCTGACTCCGAGTCCACGAATCCAAATCCAGACAAAACGTTCATGTAAATAATTCATAATACAAAACAAATACAGAAGTAAATCGAAAAATACGATCGAAAATCTGAATACGCAACTAAGTACGTATTCCGGGAGAGGTGTTACAATATCATCAATGGTTTCATTCTCTTGCATGCTAAAATTTTCATATTGGGACCGAAGAAGGTCTATCTTGGCCCTCTTCACTTGTGATGTCCCCTCATGTGTGACTAACAAATGGTTTCAAATCTCGTATGCGGATTTGCAATGGATGACTCTAGCTATGTCATCATCATTGAGGGCTTGTAGGAGTGCATAATGAGCCCTAGCATTGGCATCAAACTCCTTGGTCTCAATTTCGGACTAAGTAGATTCATCACCGGTGGGTGTGGTAAAAGATTTGGTCACGGCCTTTGCAACTCGGCTACCTAGAGATTGCAAGAACACGGTCATCTTAACCTTCCATATGGGAAAGTTAAGTCCATCAACTTAGGGGGTGTCTTGATACCATCGGCCATGTTTACTAAATGAGTATAAATGAAATGATTAGCAATGTGAGGATCTCTCTAAGGTTGTTAAGCCAAAACCTAGAGTCCAAACTCTGATACCAATTGAAATACACTAGAGGGGGGGTGAATAGGTGTAATTGCTAATCTAATGATCTTTTTAAACTTAATAGAATGAGTGATGCAACGATCTCTCAAAACACGACTAAGAGCCGAATACCCCGTGAGAGGTTCTGAACTCCTTCCTCCCAATTCCCCTAAAAATGGGTTAGAGGTGCGCAATGCAACCGTGTTGTATGAGATATGATCGAACAAGTAAAGAATGAAATGCTATGATGAAATACACACAATCAACAACACAAGTAAAACAAACAAGAGAAGATTGCACAAAGAAAAGGGTTAGTTCTCAAGCAAATAATTGAAGACAATATAAAGCAAGAGAAATGTAAAGTAAGATGACGCAAGGCAATCGCAAACACAAATGATTTGTTTCGAGTTCGAGCCACCGCTCTAGTCCCCGCCTTCACCTCCGTGAAGGGTTTCCACTATCCACCGAGGACGCCTTACAATTTGGTCTACCGAAGACCCCAAGCCCTTAGCTTCACAACTTACAAAGAACTCCACCTAGGAGTTGTCTCCACAAGAACAAGGATCACAAGAACAATAGTGATCTCCTCAAGATCACAAAACTCTTTCTCAAACTCTTTTACAACACTCTCACTCTTTTTACAACTTCTCTATAGTAGAGTAAAGGACTTTTGGCTCTATGAAGTGTGTGAGAAAACTTCAGTTGTAGAGTGATATTAGCAATCAAACACAACTGAAAAACAAACTTAAAAGAGTTGAAAATGAAAGCTTTAAACAATTTTTCTCTTTCTCTTGAAAACAATGAAAACCAAGGATTTTTCTAAGTGTATAACAAAGACCTATTGCCCTCTATTTATAAGGAGAGAATAGGTTAAAACTCTTTCTTTACACCTAATTTGACCTGCAAAAGGCCTCCAACAACTCTCTAAAACTCTGATAAAGAAGAAAAAGAAAACAGATTTTCAGACTTGCCCAAAGAGGAAAGAGCGTTAGGCTGCAGCAGGCTTGGCGGTCGACCGGTCCGGTCGACCGTCGCCTTGCTGGCAAAGAGCCGTTGGGCTCCGGTCGACTGTCCGGTCGACCGTCCTCTTTGAGGGAAACACAGTTTCCTTCTACCGGTCGACCGGTCGGTCGACTCAAACAAACCGAGAGTGGATCTGCTTACAGTCGGTCGACCGGTCGGTCGACCGACAGACGTGCACAAACGTGCACGTCCTGGCACTAGCGCCGGTCGACCGGGAGGTCGACCCGGTCAGCCTGAAATAAGAAAAAAACAGTATTTTCTGACTTTAGGAAAAGTTTGTAAAATAGTTTTGGTTTTGAACAATCATAAGTAACATGCTAGTAGGAGTATATACACATGATCTAAACATGTTATTTATTTTGTAAACTTAAGATCATGTAAATATCTACTAAGGCATGAGACTAAATTTAAACATGAAAACTTAAAGAACAAGACTTCATATTTTAACAAAAACAAATTGTGTATGTGTATCCTAGAGCCAAATATCCTACACTCAAGCTTTAACATTCTATTCTTACAATGTTCTAAGGACTTCAAGGCTTCAAGAGGGGCTTTCTCCACTTGATCTTCAATTTTACATCTTGAGCCCAATTTGAGTTATCTTGAGTCCAAGTCACCTCCTTTAGGGAAGAAAACACCTATGCAAGATAGAAAACCTGAAACACACTTAAACAACAAATAATATTAGTACAAATAACTAATATGTTTTGTAATCATCAAAACACACTAAAGACGGGTGATTGTAACCTTGGGCCAACAGTACTCAGATAATAATTAATCTGAACTAATAAAACTACGATTATGGTCAAAATCCATGATTAACTATATTTATATATGAAACTGCGACCACGATCGCTGTCCTGTCATAAATAGTTTGATCGTTTTGCATTCAATAACGTTAAAAACAGCGATCATGGTCACAGTCAAAATTAAACTTATAAACAGATGATATTGAGAACATGATCGCAATCCTCTCAAATCAGCATATTTCACTGTATAAATTAGAAAACTGCAACTGCAACTGCTGCTGTTAAGCACTGCGACCATAGTCGCAGTCCTTAATCGCATGCAATATGTAATCTAAAAATTTCATAGTTTATAGACGGCTAAGACAACAGTTACAGTGAAGAACAAATAAATAATAATATGTAAACTGCGGCTTATAGTATCAGTCCTCAGTCACCGTTATTACTTTTAACGTAGCAAAAAAAATTATCCAAAACATGCTGTCGTTATGCACTGCGACCATAGTCGCAGTCCCTGTTCGCATGCAATATGTAAAAAAAAATTCATAGTTTACAGGCGGCTGAGACAACAGTCACAGTGAAGAATAAATATATAAATCATACGTAAACTGCGACTATATTCGCAGTCCTTAGTCACCGTCATTACATTTACCTAGCCAAAAAATAATCCACGACATGCTGTCATTAAGCACTGCGACTATAGTCGCTATCCTTATTCGCATGGAATATGTAAAAAAATAATAATAATAATTTATACTTTACATGCAACAAGTAAACTGCGATTATGTTCACAATCAGTAAAATTCTTACAGATCATATCATAAAAATCTACAAATTAAATAATTGTAGACTCAACAAAGGGCACTTTTAAAACTATGAGAATTATTTTATTGACCACTGCGAGCTTAGGCGCATTCTTAAAATATATAAAATCTGCGTAAAAAAAATTTAATAAAGAAGCATTCAAATTTGTTTCATGATTTGATGAAGTTGCACTTGAAGAGACATGATTCACATTCAGTTGGTCCCAATTTGGTCGCAGTTATAAAAGATAATGGTGATAATATTGACTAACGTCAGAAATATAAAAAAAATAATAAACTATACCGATTCACTATCTTTTATCGCAAGGGCATTTAGTAATTTCAACTATTTCAATAGGCGGGTCATCCTTTCTAGTGTGGCTAATAATGTGCTACGTCATCGCAGGCTGAGAGGTACGCTCAGCTATCGGCTGATATACATATTTCTCTGTGTGTGTATATGTATATACACTTGTGTCCTTCTAAAAGAATTCGAGCTCGAATCCTTCCAACTCACTATTTAAGCCGTCCGTTTTCCTACTTGATGTATAAGCAAAAAGTATTTAAAACACTTGATTTTTGATTAATAGATACTTGAAATAATATAGATCAACTTCAACGGAGTGGATCTTGTATTCGAATGTCAGAGGGTTAATTTGAGTTAGAAGGATTTGAGCTCAAATCCTTTTGGAAGGACACAACTCTCTCTCTATGTATATATCAAAGGTGCATTCAGGATGTCAATATCAGGAAGTGTTCAAAGAGATCTTCCTCTACTGTTGTCTCGAGCATGAACATAGCTTTGTCGATTTTCATCTTCTATTTTCTCAGGCACACATCCCTTTTGACATGCTCCAGTCTCGCCAGTTCAGACGACCCCTGGTCATGACCTTTTGTAAGCACGACTGAATGCAAATCTTCCAGAAACTACAGTGTGCTCATTCAACTTCCTAAATGAACCAACAGCATTCGCCAAATCAGCCATTGTCACATAGTACATTGTAACTAAATTTGGACAGAAATCGGAGTCAAGATAGCATGAGCGCATTATATACTCAGAGTTGTCAAAATAAATGCCCATGCTTCTACATAGTAGAATATATGATGAGATAGAAAGATTCGAAGTCGAATACTTCTCACACAAATACAACCTACGACATCTGAATGTAAAATTTATTCTGTTGAAGTTAGATTTATATTATTCAAGTAGTTAAAAATTAAAAATCATGTATTTTGAATACTTTTCATGCAACCCAAAGCTTATCATCATGGTTTGGCCCTCGACCAGATCACAAGGACAATGGCCCTCTCCTCTGCCTCTTCCCCAAGAACCATACGCTTGTAATCAGTTTCCAGAGGTGAAATATTAACCAAGAAAACTTTCAAATTGCAGGAAGGTCATCACTTGTTCCTTCAATGGAGATGTTTGATATATTTTTCTGATTAATTGAACTCCTCATTCATTGTATTCAACAGTGATCAGAAGGCGAGCTGGTCCCGGCATTGAGAATGAGCAATGGCAGCTCATGGACACCGAGGAGGTGGAGCTCGGCAGCGTGCAGTTGGAAGGAGAGACTTGGGTCTTGGAGTACCAGAGAAGTGCTTTGTTTCAGGGCCCGAGATTGGCTCAGTCTGCATGGAAAATTTTGAGAGTTGAGGTTGCAGAGGATGGTGAAGAAATTGAAGGGGAGGCTGCTGCTGAGTAGAACTTTTGACTGTCGCAATTCAAGAGTGAAACAGCATTTTGAGCCCCCAACTTAAGTCTCTCTCTGTGCTTGCTTCTCATTTTGGTCTCATGTCTTGTGAGATTACACTTCACTTTGTTACATTTAAGCTTAGTTCACTGTTTTTAATGTGTGTAAAATGCACCGTAGGGTTGATTTGAGATTCTTCGATTTGTTGTGTAACCATAAAAAACTAGTTTAGTTAGCATATTATCAACTTACTACCCACCTCTTTAGTGATTCAGGCTATGACTAGTGTACCGCATTTGCGGTGGGAAACCGACCAATTTCACGTGAAGAAGAAAACAGAGGAGGAGGGGGAGCGGAGGGGGTGTGGGGAGTGGGGATGAGGTTGAAGAAGACGAAGGAGGAGGGGGGAAGGGGGAGGGACGCCGGAGGGGAGAGAGAGCTCCGGCCCTCTCTCTCTCTCTCTCTCTCTCTCTCTCTCTCGATGAAGACAGATAGACAGATGGACACAATTGTAAAAGAGTCATGAGATAAAATCTCTTTTCGGTCAGTTTTCATTACATTTGATAAAACTTTACAAAAAATATTACAAAGAAAATCTAAGTTTCTAGAAGCTTTGATTTAAAATATTATTACAATTGCATGTTTATTTGAAAGGACCGAAGAATCTCAGTGTCAATCTAACTTCATCAAGCATAATTTTCTCCCAATTTAGGTCCCAAGAAGCTTCCCACAGGACTTTGCACGTTCATTGTGTGCCTCTCATCATCTAATCAAATCTCGTTTTTGAATATGAATGATTTTGAAATTGACATGTCTGCGTTGTGTACATGTTGAAAACTTCTCTTATCTCATTTCTTTAGAAAAGATTTTGGAAGTTGTATATTTGACTTCTTGCACCAACAGCACATGATGAAACCATTCCTTGATTCTTTTGCAAATTGAGACCTGGCATGTTTTCTGACTTTCTTGTAAAATTTCATCCATTATTGCATAAGCACAATGCCTGTGGCACACAGAAAAATAATTAAGGGACATATCAAAAAAATTATAAAGAGTGTCGTCATTCTTGGACACTTTTACATTTTCCCAGGAGAATACTCTAACATGCTCTTTTCTTCTTCCTCATCCTTCCTCCACCTCCTCCTTCCGCGATGACTGTCGGCGGTCCCGTTCCTTCCCCGCTCTCCCCCCAACCCACACCGCTCGTCATCCTCTGTCGGAACCCCCCCCCCCCCCCCCCCCCCCCCCCCCAACAAAAAAAAAAAAAAAAAACCACCACCACTCCTCCCCTCAACCCTCCACCAGCTTCGCCCTTCCGCCTCCCCTAGCCTCGTCGCCCTCCCTCGCAGCAGCCCTCAGCGACTACAACTAGAGGACGAGGAGAGGGAGGGTGAGAGAGGAGGGCGGGGCATTGGAAGGGGAAGAGGAGGTGGAGAGCGAGGCTTGGGGGAGGTAGAGAGCGAGACTGAGGGAGGGGAGAGGAAGAGGGATATTTTGAGAATATTTTAAAAAAATTTTGTGTGCGATGATCATTTTTCTGAGCGCAGTAATCTAACGCGCATCTTAATTAATTCTCTATGTCTCATATCCATGCCGTTATCGCATATGTTTTGAGTGTAAACAAAACCAACAGGAGACTTTGCCAAGGGAAGCAAACAAACTATTTCAATTCCTCGATACTTCTTGTTCAATCTTTTTTCATCATAGACCTAAATCACAATCTCACATCTTCCTCGATGACAAATTTGAACATATAGGACTCAGGTACCAGTAATATGACGGCGATATGCAACAGTTTCAGTGGAACCTCGACAATGAACCGCAGATCCACGCGTTTTCCATCTAAGAAACTTGCTTGTGTTTGGCGCGCGAGTCTTCTTCCATTCCTCACCACCGTCCCCAACACAATCGCTGTCGACAATAGCCTCCCCACAGATATCCTTAGAACTCACGGCAGCTTGAGCAAAACAATACTCATCTGTACTCGCAATCCGAATACCTGCATCTATAGAAATTTCCGAGCTAATCCGAATCCTGCGACATACATCTGTAAAGATACACATTGTCGCGTAATTAGGTGAACCCATAATACCAAGCCACCACCATCCAACCTCTCTCAGTCAAACCATTGCCAGTACAATATCCAACCATAACCAATAAATTATCTACATCTAGTTCAATACAATATGCAGGAACAAGATCTTAGTGCCATAACAGGTCACCAAGATTTTACATCATCATCATCTCTCAAGCCTGTGACCCAGGAATAAACTTTGCTAGCATCCAAGATTCTCCTGCCAGCAAGTCTTTCAGCATTAGCAAAAGAAATTTCTACATTAAAAACAAGCACCCAGCTAAATTCGTGGCACATGAGCTGAGGCTCCAGAAAGAACTGAGCTTTACCAAGAGGGCTGACAAAGAAAAGGCCCTCCAGCAAGAATCCTTTATATAATTGTTGCCATCATCAATCAGACTTGGTGGGGTAACCAAAATATCTGTGGTCCTGATTATACACCACTTGCAGTTGCATAAAGAAGCATCAAGCTCCCATCATCACTATAGCCCTTCCCTTTTCCAGAAAGCCATACTCCAAACATATGAGAATTTATGCATACCACAGCTAGCACATAACACTGAAAAATACACACAAATACTGATGATGCAATATAGTAGCAGAAAATAAACTGGACATCAGGAACAACTACTCGGACACTGTCCAAGATTAGCGAGAATATCAAACAAAACATACTAGTTTTCTACTCCACAATAACAAAGCTGTGCCATGTGGAGCTCTTACAATAGAAACCCAACGGTAATTATCAAACTAAAAGTCATCTCCTGCTCCTGAGAGGAACTAGATCCCTGCTCCAGAACACAAGATTTCTTCACTCTGCTTGTCTGTCACTGCATCAAAATCAACGAACCTATAAACGAATTAGCAATTGCACTAACAAAGTCTGAGCTGAAAAATTTATAGATATAACAAAGAATAAAAAAATATATATCTATACCTTATTCAGATCTTCAACTTATAAGCCTCAAATATTTGAATCACCACACCAAAAACACCCGAACATGCTCAGCCAGCAATCTCCAAACCCAAGACACAAAACTACCATGCGATGCACATATTATTACAAAAATATAAAACTATTATATGATGCACTTACCATTACTAAGATGTGAAGGGAGAACCTAATTAACATAAGTGAGAGTGAGATGATGATGAACTCTGAAACATGAAATGATGACAAACAACTCAAACCTACAACTCATAATGGATACAAGTAGTAGAAAAGGAAAGGGATTACTAATAAAGAGTAAGAAGAGTTATTTAGGAGTTCACCCTCCCAAACTTTTCCTTCAAAAAAACCCAGAAAAGTGGTGAGGAGAACTTGATGCCTCTCCCAAAGCACTGAAAGATAGTGAGGAAGTGTGAAAGGAGGAGGGAAAGGAGTCAGAATTAGCTAAAAGAATAGCAGAGAAGAAAAGGAGATCACTAAGAAATTGTATGAAGTATTGAGGATGGACAACTGAGACATGCCTAGTGCCTACTAAATGCAGACTGAAGAGGAAACACACAGACGATCTGATGCTTACATAATGTGACGAGCTAACCTATTTTATGCTACCAAACCTACAGGGTATACACAATTCCTATGATAAGACCAGTACATGAACCTCTGTACCTAGTTGCTTCTCACAAAACACCACACAAATGATGTAAATAGATAGCTTAATCTGAAGGACGCTGATACAGCCCACCCAGTCATCCATAACTTATCTCCCCACCACCTTCCTTACCTTCAACCCAGCCAACTACTTTCATTACCCTCACCATTTAAGAAGTCAACTCCAGAAGAAATGAAGATACAGAGCATCCGTTTACCATACAATACCGAAGAACACTACAGCAAAGTCCTGCACTAATGCCAACTGTCAGCCCTTCTTCTCCACACCCCCAGCCTACAAGCTCTTTTTCCTTCTCGATTAGACCAACTCGATTCCTCTCTTTCCAGCCTTCAGCATCTACTACCCAAATGACAGCTGAATTCAAAATATTCTTGTAAAGACAAAACTCTACACATCAAGTTGTTCCGTAGCACTATATACAGAGTATATATACAAACCCCAACCCCCAACTTCCTCAGTCATCGGTGATATCCAAATGGAGAATTCTCCTCAGGTTCTCAGTGGCAGAAGAGAATGAATCCCTTGTAGGTGAAGGCGGTGCGGATTTAGCAACAGGTGGTAGTTCAATCCCAGATGATGGAAGAGGCAAATCTAGGGAGACACTCCTCTTCTGGCAAAGAGAAAATTTGGGGATCGGTAAAGAACAGGGTGGAGGTGAATTAGAGTAAGCAGGACCAGCCCAGAGCTCAGAGTAAGAGAATTCCTCAATATCTTCATCAAAGCTGGGTCCTTTGGTAGTGGGTTTGAGGCTAATAGCTATTGGGTTGCTTCTTTTTGCTTGGTTTTGGGGTTCCGAGTAAAAGCCTGCAGAGCGAGGTTCATGGCAGCCGTTGATGAGTGGAATACTGAAGGAGGTGATGGGAGTATCCCACCACCAGACTCAAAGGTTCGGCAATTAATCTCTTTGAATCCTCTTGAAGGAGAAGAACCAAAACGGTTTGTCCCACGGGATTTGCTTCCGCTGCAATATTGATTCCTATTGTGAGGAACAACAACTAATGTCTCCATCCCCCAAAGTCTTGTAGCAGTAAAATAACCTAACCAAATAACAAAATAACAATAAGGAATAAAGAGCTGATACGAAGTTTAATAGTCTGTGATCAATTGGCTAAATATCAAGCTGCTTCAAGGTGAGCAAACCTTGGGATCTTGCAAAAAGAGTCTCCTGAGCCCAGACGGAAATTTTAAGAACCAAAACAGTAGACCCTACCAAAAAGGAAGAAACAAAGAAATTTAAAAAGAATTTACAAGATTCGATATCCAATAGATTGTTTTAGAACAGACAGTAAAAATCCTTGAAAATCAGTGCAAGTTTTAGAACAAGCATAATCTATCTGCCCAGAAACTTTAACCAAATATTAATAATTTCTTACAAGAATAGAAACTATTAGCTGAAAGAGAGAGAGAGAGGAAAAAAACCACTTCATCCGAGTTCAGATATCAACAAACCTTGAGATCTAATAACAGAATCTCCTCAAAAAGCTCAGCAGTAATTTCTGCTGGTAACAACAGCACAACCTATCAAAAAAAAAAAATGGAATTTTTAACAAAACTAAATCAAAAGGAAGCATCTTGGAAATCACGGGAAAATGAACTCCATTTAAGTGCAAACGACTTCACCTTAAGGACGCCTTTCTTAGGTGAAGATCCACAATAAGCCCACAAAAATCCTCGCCAATCTATGCACTAGTCGCCCAAAAAAAGTACAAAACCCTAATCCAGCTGCTCCTGCAGTAGATCCAACACAGTCAAAATCCATCCAAATCACAGGTGGAAAAAATTCCGTAGAAAACACAAAAAAAATTCATTTCAACTCACCAATTCAGCGAAAGAAGGGGAAGTCATTGTCAATCCGTTCAAACTAGTCCCAGATCTTGAAACCCTAAGATTTTGATCCAAGGCAAGGCCCGATCCCCATTTTATGTTGCAAAACTGTTTGCAGATTCAACAAAATACTTCGAGAAAAAGATCGAAATGGTCGTCAGATAAACGAGGACCGATCTATGAGCAGATCAAAAAAACATTTAAAATGACGAAGTGTGTGGATTTTCTCAAGGATTTAGAGCTAGGTTTTTTGTCTGGACTCTGGAGATAGAAATCGAGCTTTGAACCCGGAACCAACCGCGGATCTGAAACGACTCTCAGTTGGATTTAAGGACCGAGAGGACAGTGCTTGGTGGTCTTTATGCGGGACATCGTCTGTAACATTTTATGCGGGTGCTTAATGTGCCGTCTGATTGTTGTGCGCACGAAACGTTCTATGGGGGCGAGGGTCTTCATTTTTATTGTAATAGGTAAATTTGTCGGTTAAATTGTGACAGCATTTTTGGGAGATATTTACGAGGGTGGGTCCCATGACCGACTCGATTTGTGGGCGAAAATGCCCTTGCGGTTAGCAGTTTATTACATCAACGGTCCCACATGATCATGGGCACCAGCTGGTCCAGTCCTCAAAAGATACACTCAATAATTAGAGCTCTATTTTGAATTTTATATGGGTACACATGTGTCAGTTCAAAAATATTTGTGGTTGAATTCTGCCCATTCAAATATAATATTACGATATTTGGGCTTAAGGTTTTAAAATTAATTTACATTATTTTAAGTAATTAAAATTAAAAAATATTTTTTTGAATATTTGTTTCCCATTCATTAAGCTGTTATAAAATAGACGGTCGAAAATATTATAGTGGTTAGATCTACGTCTATTTCATCGTGATCTAAACACTTAAAACTCTCACACATTAAGTTTTATTAGATTTTAAATATTTTATATCGTTAAATTAACTAACTCATTATTTTGACCATCTATTTTGCATCCATTTGATGAATGGATAAAAAGTATTCAAAATAATTTTTTATTTTTAGTTATTTGAAATAATGTAGATCAACTTCAACTAAAGATCTTGCATTCGAATGTCGTAGAGTTGTATTTGAATGAAAAGAATTTGATCTCGAATTCTTCTGAAACGACACAAGTCTTCTTATAACACCCCGCTCCCCGAATACGTACTTAGTTGCGTATTCATATTTTCTGATCGTATTTTTTGATTTATTTCCTGTATTTGTTTTGTATTATGAGTTATTTATATGATCGTTTTGCCTTGGATCTGAATTCGTGAACTCGGAGTCAGCCCCAGTCTGAACCGGGAGCCCGATCCTAGAGTATAGCTCGATTTGGTCATTCTGCTATTCTGATTTGACCGATTTCAGTTTCAAATATCATTTTCCAATATTCTAGATTTTTCATGATTTTCTGTTATTTTCCTGAATTAAACTGTAAATCTTAAAAACCGGGGTCGACCGATACCGCTGCTCGATTCTCGGAT
The DNA here is from genome assembly GCA_038442645.1 of Agave tequilana. Taxonomy (NCBI): domain Eukaryota; kingdom Viridiplantae; phylum Streptophyta; class Magnoliopsida; order Asparagales; family Asparagaceae; genus Agave; species Agave tequilana. Next base: position 71,754 of record JAVJIF010027035.1, on the reverse strand, counting down.
TTTTAATTTACAAACGGAATTGAAATTCTAAAAAACGGCTTTTCCTGTAACTTCTTAAAATCACATTTTCTATCTAAATACTTTTTCTGAGAATTTTCTAATTTTATCAAAATTTCCCTGGATTTGGTGTCGGCCAGTTCGCGGGTTTATTCCAGGAATTTTAATTTATAATTGGAATCAAATTTCTGCATTCTGTTTTCATATTACTTCTTAAAATTATATTTTTTCCTTTTAGGCATTTTCTGAGATTTTTCAGATTTATTAAAATCCGGCCGACCCGGCATAGACCGGTATTGACTGTTGAAACTTCAGGATTTTTATTTTGAAAATGAGATTAAATTCCTGAAAACCGATTTCATAAAAATCTTTATATAATATTTATTATTTTTGAGAATTTTTGGAAAGCTTTCCAAACTACTTCATTTTTGACTTTTCCGGAGTTTTCGGTGTTTTCCCAGATACCGGAATTTTATCCAGATATTTTACTTTTCTCTTTTTCCATTTTTCTCTCTCCTTACTAGACGCGAGTTTCACTAACCTGGTTCAACATTTAATGCAGGGATACTCTCCATACTTCATTTAATGCTTGTCCTGCAAGATCAATTCTGAATCTTATCAACCTTGCTTTCTTGTCTTTTCTGACTAACGCAACTTTCGCGTTTTCTGCTGGACGCGGCTTTAATTTTCGCGTTTTGCTCTTTTTGGTCTAGACGCAAGTTGGGAGATGGAGACGCAAGTCTCATTATATATAAGAAATCTCAATGGCAAACTTGTAATTCCTCCAAACTCCTTTATATATAAACCCCCACTTTCTTTCTCTCTTTTCATTCTTTCTTTCTTCTTCTTTGTTTCCAGCAGCCAGCAAGCAATGGCAGCTCCCAAAAACGCGGCCATGCTCCCTTCTTTGGCCGGCCATTCTCTACCACTCTCCCCTCCATTTCCACCACCAACTCCTCCACCTTTTTCTCCTCCATCTCCTCCTCCATTCCACAACAACAACAACACAACCATAACCATCTACAATACCATCTTCTTCCTCCATTATCTACCAAAATAACCCATTTCCACCATCACTTTCTCCACCATCTCCACCACCACATATTCCACCTTGGCCACCAACGACCATGCCATCTTCCTCTCCTCGTCGTGCTCTTTCCGACGAGCCATTGCTTCGCTCTCTGAAATTCCTTTTGCAAAACTCTAAATTTTCTAAATGAGCTAGACTTGCACCCCCATGATTGCTTGGGCTTGGGCTTGGGCTTGGGCTACCGGATTCCGGCCGTCTCCGGCCACCTCCGGCCGCTGCCGGCGACCACCGGCCATGGCCGGCTACCAACCCCCTTCCTTCCTTTCTTTCCTTTCCTTCTTTCTTTCTTTTCCTTCTTTCTTTCCTTTCCTTTTCCTTTCCTTCTCTTCTCTGATTTTCCTCCCAAACCTGCGTCCCTCTCTCCCTCCATCCATGCATCTCTTATTTTCTCTTTCCCTGCTTCTCTCTCTTTCTCTCTGTTGATTGCTAGAAGCGGAGTTCACCGCGCGTCTAGGCAATTCCTTAACGCGAATCTTCGCGTTCTTGACATTTATATAACGCGGCCTTCGCGTTCTAGCATTGACGCGACGCGGAGCCCATGCCGCGTCTGTGTCATTCTCGTGTCAACACGACGCGGAGCCCATGCCCGCGTCTGTGTTCTTCTCGTGTTAACGCGACGCGGAACCCACATCCGCGTCCGCGTTCTTCTCGTGTTATAACTTGAACGCGGGTCTCGAACCTCGCTTTTGTGGCATCTACGCGACGCGACTCCCGCGTCTGTAACCCCCGCGTCTCACTCTCAAACCCGCGTCCCCCTGTACATGCTCTCTCCCCCTGTACACATTCTCTCTCCATATACTTCTCTGTCTAGTTCTCTCTTTCTCTTTCCTCTCTCTTATTCTTTTTCTCTCTCTTGGTTTTCTCCTCTCTATCACTTTCTCTTTACGCGTTGATTTTCTGGATTCCAGAGATCAGGGATTTCACCGTGTTTTTCAAGGATTTAGGCGAGTGTTCTCGCTTTCCTCTTGGCTTTTCTGTTTCGTCGGATCGACTTGGTTGTCTTATGTATTTGTGTCTGGAACTAACACTTTCTCTGCATGTACCCAACCTCTGGGTACAACCTTTGAGGTTTGAAGTCCTTTGGACTTTCTCTATGCTACGCCTGGTAGGCGGACCTAGCGTCAACTTTACCGCTTGCTCCGTCCGAGCGCCGTTACCCCGTTGCATGGCTTCCCCGTGAGCGGTAATATGGCGTTCCTACGCTTGCTGCGACACGTGTGTCTAGCTATGCTGTGAGTGGTAACCACGCCAAGCGTGATAGCATTTAGTGTTGTACATTAGCTTCGCTCCAGCTTGCTCAGCTCTACTTGATTGTGCTTAGCTATTACTTTATCGCTTGCCAAGTACATGCTTGATGTGTTAACACTTGACATGCTTTTACTTGATACCTATCATCTACATGCTAATACCTGACACCTGTCTGTATCACTTGTCAACTGTTGTGTCATCACCTGATACCCGACTTGTTACTTGACACTTGCTTCTCACTATGACATGATTTATCACTTGCCTCCTAACATATTAATACTTGACTTGTGATTATCACATTTACGTGAATACTATACTTGTTATCCTGCATTACATGCAGTGACTTGAATTTTATACTTATTATCCTGCATTATATATACAGTGACCTGAATTTATAGTACTCATGTACTCCTGAACTCCTGATCATGCCTTGCACCTGCTATTCCCGTAAAATTGATAACTACATAATAAATCATAAAAAGAAACAACTTACATCGGGTCGGGGGAAACTTGCGGCTATCAATATATGTTCGTGTTTACAGTGGTACTAGGCATGTTGTGCAACTAAAACTTCGGTCTGACCTGTGGGCCTCCAGGCGACTGAGGGAGTGCTGGCTCCCTCCTTCCTGGTACCATCTTGATAAGGGCATTCTATAAGACCCTCCTGTAGGCCTTGCGGCCGATTCCATACACCAGCAATGGAACGTCCTGGACCGTGGTCCCGGGCATGTACGGGACCCACTGTAAACATTGTTCGTTGATACCCCCGTGATTTCCAATAACAACCTTTCTTTACTCAGATGTGGATATATGTGCGCTGGGACGCTAGTTCACATATCTAGACATCGGGGTAAGACGAGTAATAATAATAATAAAAGATGACAGCTATGAATCTGTAATATGCCTTGACATGTTTGCTTGTATCGGATTTTACTTCAGATTTCCGGTTTTATGATTGTTATACTATACCTGTTTATATCTGCCTTCTACTTGTATTCTATCTCACCTGTCTACTGCTCTTATCTGACATACAATGAGTCTTCCCTGCTTGATATCATATGTTGTATATCTACTTGCTCCTGTATGCTTGTGCCTACGATACGGTTTTCATGTTTATGATCCAGATTTATCGATACACATGTGCTTATCCATACTCGCCATTTGGCTTTCGCATCACCACTCGCCGGGGAGTTCTGACTCCTCTGGATCCTCATGTCCAGGTCTTGGAGCTTGGAGCGTGTGGATTCTCCCAGTTGTTAATTTGAGTGGCGCAGCGGTAGCGTGGATCTCCAGCAGACCGTCCAGAGCCCCATCCTTCCAAGCCCCATGCTCGGCTCTAGAGTTTTCCTGTTGTGACTCTGAGCCTCCATTTGTACTATTCATACATGTATATCACCTTGTATTCTCGCATTGGCGCCTGTTGGTGATGTAATATTATTGTAATATTTATCACTTCCTGTGATAACTTTGTAATTGTACTCATTGGTTGGAATATATAATGCACCACGTACTTCCGTACTCTGAATCTTGCCTATACTGATGCTTAGCGTATATACGTGAGGGTATTTCTGACCTGCGTATATATGTCGCAGTAACGTCTCCAACCTTGCCCTCAGCATATGACATGTGCGTATTCATATTTTCTGATCGTATTTTTTGATTTACTTTCTGTATTTGTTTTGTATTATGAGTTATTTATATGATCGTTTTGCCTTGAATCTGGATTCGTGAACTCGGAGTCAGCCCTAGTCTGAACCGGGAGCCCGATCCTAGAGTATAGCTCGATTTGGTCTTTCTGGTATTCTGATTTGACCGATTTCAGTTTCAAATATCATTTTCTAATATTCTAGATTTTTCATAATTTTCTAGAATTTTCCTGAATTAAATTGTAAATCTTCAAAACTGGGGTCGACCGATACCGCTGCTCGAATCTCAGATTTTTAATTTACAAACGGAGTTAAAATTATAAAAACGGCTTTCCTGTAACTTCTTAAAATCACATTTTATATCTAAATATTTTTTCTGAGAATTTTCTAATTTTATCAAAATTCCCCTGGATTTAGTGTCGGCCAGTGTCACTGGTTGATTCCAGGAATTTTAGTTTACAATTGGAATCAAATTTCTGGATTCCTCTTTATATTACTTCTTAGAATTATATTTTCTCCTTTCTGGCATTTCTGAGATTTTTCAGATTTTATCAAAATCTGGCCGACCCGGTACAGACCGGTATTGACGGTTGACTTCAGGATTTTTATTTTGAAAATGATATTGAATTCCTGAAAACCGATTTCACCAAAAATCTTTATATAATATTTATTATTTTTGAGAATTTTTGGGAAGCTTTCCAAACTACTTCATTTTTTGGACTTTTCCGGAGTTTTCGGTGTTTTCCCAGATACTGAAATTTTATTCAGATATTTTACTTTTCTCTTTTTTCATTTTTCTCTCTCCTCGCTAGACGAGAGTTTCACCAAACCTGGGTTCAACATTTAATGTGGGATGCTCTCCATACTGCATTTAATGCTTGTCCCGTAAGATCAATTCTGAACCATATTTTTTTGTCTTTTCTGTCAAACGCAAATCTCGCGTTTTCCTCCTAGACGCGGAGCTTATCTCCGCGTCTAACTCTATTTTGCCTTGACGCAGATTTTGTTTCATGGAAACGCAAGTCTCATGGGATGAAAGATATGACAATGGCAATATTGTAAATATCTCTATATCCTTTAATATATACACATCACTTCCTTTTCTCTCTCTTTCATTTTTTCTTTCATCTTCTTCCCACCAACAACAGCCAACGAATGGCAGCAGCAAAAAAAGCCCTGAGCCCTCCTTTGGCCGGCCATTCTCCACCATTCTTCACCCTCTCCACCCACCAACTCCTCCACCTCTTTCTCTTCCATCTCCTCCTCCATTCCAACAACAACAACAACCATAACACCACCACCACACTACTTTTTTCTTCCTCTCTTTCCACCAAACAACCCATTCTCACCATCAACTTCACCACCATTCTCACCACCATCTACACCACCTTAGCCACCACAAACAATGCCATCTTCCTCCCCTCAGAGAGCTCTTTCTAACGAGCTATAATTTCGCTCTTTGAAACCCTTTTTGCAAAACTCCAATCTTTCATTTTTCACTAGACTTGCACTCCCATTCTTACCTTGGGCTTGGATCCTTGGCCGCCTTCTCCGGCCAACTCGGGCCAAGTCCGGCCGCCGTCGATGACCGCCGGCCATCGCCGGCCATCATCCCCTCTTCCCTTCTTCTTTCTTTTCTTTCCTTTCTTTCTTTCTTTTCTTTTCTTTTCCTTTCTTTTTTCTTTCCTTCACTGTTTTTTCTCCCAAAACTTGGGGACACCAAAAACTTGCGTCCCCCCCTTTTCTCCCAAAAACATGCGTCCCCCTCTCACCCTCATCCTTGCGTCTCTCTCACTCTGTGCGTCTCTCACATCCCCCTGTCACTCTCTTTCTCTTGTTAATTGCTAGACGCGGAGTTCACCCCTCGTCCAAGCAATTCCTTAACGCGGCCTTCACGTTCTTATGTCGACGCAACGTGGAGCTCATGCCCGCGTCTGTGTTCTTCTCGTGTTAACGCGACGCGGAACCCACGTCCGCGTCCGCGTTCTTCTTATGTTATAACTTGAACGCGGTTCTCGAACCTCGCGTTTGTGGTATCTACACGACGCGACTCCCGCGTCTGCAACCCCCACGTCTCACTCTCAAACCCGCGTCCCCCTGTACATACTCTCTCCCCCTGTACATACTCCCTCTCCCTGTACACTCTCTCTCTCCATGGACTTCTCTCTAGCTCTCACTTTCTCTCTCCTCTCTCTCTCATTATGTTTCTCTCTTGATTTTTCTCCTCTCTCTCTATCACTTTCTCTCTAACACGTTGACGCGTTGGTTACCTGAATTCTGGAGATCAGGGACTTCACAGTATTTTCTGTAAATTTAGGCGAGTGTTCTCGCTTTCCTTTTGACTTTCCTGCTTCGTTGAATTGACTTGATTGTCATATGTATTTGTGTCTGGAACTAATACTTTCTCTGCAGGTACCCTAACCTCTGGGTACAATCTTTGAGGTTTGAAGTCCTCTGGACTTTCTCTATGCTACGCCTGGTAGGCGGACCTAGTGTCAACACTTTACCGCTTACTCCATTCGAGTGTAATTACCCCGTGAGCATGGCTTCCCGTGAACAGTAGTATAGTGTTCATACGCTTACTGCAACACGTGTGTCTAGCTACGCTGTGAGCGGTAACCACACCGAGCGTGATAGCATTTAGTGTTGTATATTAGCTTCGCTCCAGCTTGCTCAGCTCTTCTTGATTGTGCTCAATTATTACTCTATCACTTACCAAGTACATGCTTGATATGTTAATACTTGACATGCTTTTGCTTGATACCTGCCATCTACATGCTAATACCTGACACCTGTCTGTATCACTTGACAACAGATGTGACACCGACTTGCTTCTACTTAACTGTCACGCCCCGCTTCCCAAAATACGCTGGAGCGGAGACGCGACACGAGTCGGCGACGCATATACGCAAGGAAAATCCCTCACGTATACGCGCTAAGCCTTAAGTAACCTGAAACAAGCTATAAATCTAACTAAAATGAATACTGCAATGCCACATATAAACAACCACGCATGATATCATATGAATCAAGGGCTAGAATAATAACTGGAATAAGAACTGAACTGATATAACAAGCAACAGGAAATAATACGAAGGCTGGAAAGGTAAAAGTACCATAAGAGAATAGGAAGAAGCTCCAGCTATTTGCAGAAGTGTACAGCCTCAACGAACACTTGCAAACCGTCCAATATCTGGACGTGCAAACCCAGGGTCGTCAGAACGCGACCGTAATGAGTGTGTGTGAAAAGGTAAAGAACTCGTGCAGAAGAAACCATGTGCATAAATAACAATAACAGCAACTGCAAATATAACATAACTGAATAACAGATAAACAACTGCATATATAAGATAAATAAATATCATGACATGATAACATCTGAACTGAAGCATATCTGATATCAATATCAACAAAGATATAAGACAACTATCTCATCTGTAAACTAACAACTGGTATCGAAGATCAACTATCTCAACGGTGGTCAAACAACAGATATCAAAGTCAACTAACACAAATGTAACTAATAGCTGATGTCTGAATGTGTAACCTATATGTCACTAGTCTGGTTGGTTATTATTAACCTAACTAATGTAGTACTTAGCTGTGTCCCATACCACAGCCATGTTCCCACATATCAAACATGGTTATCGTTGTTGTAACTGCCTGCCAATGTAGTGCATATGTTTTGGAAGAGTACCGTGCATGCCCGGTACCACGGTCTAACACCCCTGGCACTGAACCAGAACAAGCCGCAAGGCTCTGACAACTGAAGACCACAGCCCCACACGAAAAGACAACTAGTGTGGCGCCGTAATCCGGGCATAGCCCTGACAACTGACAACTGAATGGGTAGCCAGTACTACCCTGGTTCCCCATGGTTGGAACCCACAAATCAGTACCATAAGAATCCTTCCAAAATACACGACATGCATCATCAGGCAATTACCCCTTGTTCCCCGGTTATGGTGTCTTTTATTAATAAGCAATCAATGTTATTTAATATGTAATAGTAACTGATATCTCCAACAACTGCTGATGTCAATATAGCTGATAATCTGACAACTGACAACTATGATATCCGACAACTCTGATATCCAACAACTGATAGCTGACATCTAAAATAGAATACTGGAGATATAGCTACTAACACAAAGGTGATACAAACAACTAGTCTCACTGACAACTATAACTAGTAACTGATCTCTGCCATCTCTTATCAACAATGGAATACATGATCACTGATCACTACCACAATGTATCACTGACAACTCGTATAAACTCTGAACATGAACATCTTATAATCACCAACAAGTATCTCGCTAATAAGTAACAACTGATAATTAGTATCTGGTAACTCTGAAGTGCAAGATCAATAATATCAACTACATCACTATCACAATTACTCAATCTCTACTAACTGAAGTAATCCAGTCTCTAACATCTTAATAAGTCCACATCAATACTCAAATGATTTATAAGGTATATCTCCGAGAACAATATGTCAACACACACCACAATCATATCTGAATAGGAAACATCCTTAAGAATATCGTAACAAGTCAACATCAATATCTGAATGAATCATCCACTAAGTTATTATCAATGAAAGAATATCAAGTCAAGAGATCCTCTATATAAATATATCAACTGTCCTCTATAACTCAAGTCCAGTCCAAGTCACAGTCCAACTCTGAAATAGTCCATGTACCATCCAATCATAAAGAACTCTAATCTTTAAGTAAAGTAAGATCATAATTTACATGTCCTCCAACAGCTGCAACATAGAGTGGCTACTACTGATACTTAACATCAACGACATATCATCTGATAGTCCTCATATACTCAACTATAAATTCAAGTCATCACAACCAAATCATAATCCCAGTAGTTCCATGATTACAATAATTATCATTCCAACATATATCAAGAATCAATACACATCAAGTAATCAGATACAATAGTTGGTGTCCCACATATGTCCATAATCAGTACTAATCTACTCACTCTGACAATCTATATCTGAATCATAAGACTTCACAATTCCCTCTTCTATAAGTATCAATTATCATATCCCAACACTCGACAATATATCCTGTACATGCATCTAAGTTCCATCATGATAAGTCAAGTCATTCCATCCATTAACTATCTCTAGGAATCATATACATCATCTATATCCATTACACAACTCATGGTTGAAGTCCACAGTCCAATGAAAGAACTACACATAGCTGTCAGGCCAATTTGACTAACTAAGCTCTGTCAATCCGAATCAGAGGTACACTGAAACCTAATCTCCCACACAATAAAATATGTATATGTAACCTCTCTCGCACATATCAACATACACGATGTCCACATTATTCTATGTACACAATTAAATCAAAATATAATCAATTACATATAAAGAAACGGAACCGAAAGGAGTAAACACTCACCTTGGGAATCTGCGCATTACCGGGCGAGTCGCCGTTACGGTCGCCGTGGCGCCGCTCTTCGCTGTCGGACTGCATAGGACGGTAGCCAGGGTCCTGGGGAAGACCTGGCTGCAATCTGGAGGTCTCGCGCTCGCCGGAAGGGCCTGGAATCGCCGCTCGCCCGCTGCTTGTGCTGCTGGTCTGAACTGGATCTGCTGTGCGCGTCGACGGGCGAGTCGCTGCCGTGGTCGCTGTGGTGGGTTCCTGGCCAACGGACTGCATGGGGGGGTGGCCAAGACAGTGGAGAAGGTCACCGTGCTGGTCTCCGGCGAAGGTCTGACGTGGATCGGGAGAACGACCAGCTCGCCCGAACTTGCGCAGTTCTGAATCTGCTGCTGTCCAGATCTGGATGTTGCCATTCGCTGTTGAATCTGGACTCGTCTTGCGTGGGGGCTGTCCGCTGTTGCAGATCTGGGCCGTGGAGGTAGTCGTGGGCTGCCCGGGTCTGTTGGGGATGCGCCGAAGGGCTGTGCACGCCAGGGAGGAGAGCTCGCTGTCGGACTGCGCAGGGTAGAAGGCTGCTGTCCAGATCTGCTGCTGCCGCTGGATCTGTCATGACCTGTGCTTCGCATCGCGCGCTGGAGATCTCACCAAGGATGGTTGGTGCTCTGTACCACGCAGGTGTACATGGAGGGGGCTCTACTGGAGGAAAGGGGCGGCCTGGATTGCTTGGTGCTATGGCGTGACCAAGGGGATCATGGGGTGCTGTCTGGTGGATAGGGGCGGCAGCCAAAGAGAGGAAAAGGGAGAAAGCCATGGAGAATTCGACCATGGCTTCAGGCTTGCGTGGCTGTGCTCCTTTGAGGTCTGCGCCAAGAGGTGGCCTGGGCGGTGGAGGAGGTTGCCGGGGTCGCTGGTGCGCCAAGGAGGGGAGGGGGAAGGTTGCGGCAATGATGGGGGTGGTGTGGTCAGCTGTTTGTTGGGATTGGGGAGAGGATTAAGGGAGAGATTAGTTATTAGGTTATGATCTTAGGGTTAGGATTGAATTAGCTAATGGGTATTGGGTTTGATCCAAATGAATTGAGATCCAAATAAATAATTGGGTAAGATCCGACTACGTAAATGAGTGTTGGGTTTAGGCTAGTGGGCATGCCAACGGGTAGGATCCAAATAGGTTATGAGTATGCTAGTGGGTAGGATCCAAACGGGTAAGTAGGAATAGGGTGAGAAGCTAAACAAGGAGAGCACCACCTCCACCAAGGTTAGTATTAACACAAATGCCAATATTAAAATAAGCAATACTAATAACAACTAATAATTGTCAATAACCATTATCACCAATACTCATACTAATATTTAAATTAAATAAAGAACATAATATTATCACTAATAAATATTAATAAACTCTGACAACAAAATAAAGATAACACTATTAGAAATAGCAATAAATAATAATGGAAGAATAATTTGTCTTATATTATCTGAAAATAATTTTGCATCTCCTACAATAATAATCTCAAGAGAAATAAATTAACTAGTTAGGTTAATAATAATCGGTAAATCAAAATAAATACTTTAGGAATATGGAAATACTGTATTACTAGGCAGATGTGACACCGACTTGCTTCTACTTAACACTTGCATCCTGCTATGATATGACTTATCACCTGCCTTCTAACATATTAATACTTGACCTGTGATTATCACATTTACGGGAATACTATTATTGTTATCCTGTATTATATATACAGTGACCTGAATCTATAGTACTCATGTACCCCTGAACTCCTGATCATGCCTTGCACCCGCTATTCCCGTAAATTGATAACTACATAATAAATCATAAAAAAGAACAACTTGCATCAGGTCGGGGGAAACTTGCGGCTATCAATATATGTTCGTGTTTATAGTGGTACTAGGCATGTTGTGTAACTAAAACTTCCGGTCTGACCTGTGGGCCTCCAGGCGACCGAGGGAGTGCTGGCTCCCTCCTTCTTGGTACCATCTTGATAAGGGCATTCTATAAGACCCTCCTGTAGGCCTTGCGGCCGGTTCCATACACCAGCAATGGAACGTCCTGGACCGTGGTCCCGGGCATATACGGGACCCACTGTAAACATTGTTCGTTGATACCCCCGTTGGCTTCCAATAACAACCTTACTTTACTTAGATGTGGATATATGTGCGTTGGGACGCTAGATCACATATCTAGACATCTGGGTAAGACGAGCAATAATAATAATAATAAATGATGCTAACCATGTATCCGTAGTATGCTTTGTCATGTTTGCTTGTATCGGATTTTACTTCGGTTTCAGTTTTATGATTATTATACTATACCTTTCTTATCCTGCCTTCTACTTGTATTCTATCCCGCCTGTCCCCTGCTCTTATCTAATCATACTATGAGTCTTTTCTACTTGATATCAATTGCTGTATATCTACTTGCTCCTGCATGCTTGTGCCTACAACACGATTTTCATGTTTATGATCTAGATTTATCGATACACATGTGCTTATCCATACTCGCCATCTGGCTCTCGCATCACCACTCGCCGGGAGTTCTGACTCCTCTGGATCCTCATGTCCAGGTCTTGGAGGTTGGAGCGTGTGGATTCTCCCAGTTACTGATCAGAGTGGTGCAGCGGTAGCGTGGATCTCCAGCAGACCGTTCAGAGTCTTATCCTTCCAGGCCCCCTTATCCGGCTCAAGAGTTCTCCTCCTATGACTCTGGCCGTCTTTTGTACTATTCATATTTGTATCATTCTTTATATTCTCGCGATTGCGCCATATTGGTGATGTAATATTCTTATAATATTTGTCACATCTGGTGATAACTTTGTAATTGTACTCTTATGTTGGAATGTATGATTCACCACGTGCTTCCGTACTCTGATTCTTACCTGTACTGATGCTTAGCGTATATACGTGAGGGTATTTCTGACCTGCGTATATACGTCGTAGTAGCCTCTCCGTACCCGCCAGATCGGGGCGTTACAATATACATGTATGCTTCATATCTTAGACAAACTTATTTTGATATGCCTATTCATATATTTGGAGTTTTATATTTTAACAAAACATATTTTCGGATTTAATATAAAAAACATGGATATATATATATATAATATATATATATATATATATATATATATATATATATATGTTTCATGTATATTGGATTATATCCATATACAACATGCTTCAAGTTGTTTAAATAACATGTTTTAGTATTTTGATGAGTTTTGAAAAAATCGGATTTCCATTTGAAAAATCCAAGTTTTAGAAAATACAGTTTTTGGTTTTCGGCAAAATTTGTAGGTCACAAAAATGTTTCAAAAAGTTTGAAATTTGTGTTGAAAATTTTCACACAAGTTTGTATATCAATGTATTATACTGAACTTATTTTTTATGAATTTTTAGAGAATTTTATGGGATTTATTTTGTATTTAAAAACAACAAGTTTTTCAGTCCTAAAATAATTCTGCCAGGCTATGGCGGTCGACCGAACCAGGAGTCGATTGACCGGAGCGGTCGACCAGACGTGCACAAGGATGTGCACTTGGCCGTGTCAGTTGGCGGTCAACCGCACGGTCGACCGACTGAAGGCTATCCACTCTCGGGTCGACCAGGCGGTCGACCAGCCAGAGAATCGTTGCTCTCTGGTTCAGGGCCCGGTCGACCGGGCGGTCGACCGGAAGGCTCAATGGTCAAAAATTTGACCGTTGGCTGGTCGACCGGAAGGCCAATTCTGGCCTTGTCAGCTGCCAACGGGCAGATTCCTTTTGGGATTATAAATACCCCATTTGAGAGAGGTTTTCTCCAAGATTTTAAAGAGCAAAAATTCTTCTATTCTCTAGTGTTTTAAAAGCAAGTTTTTAAAAGAGTTTATTTGTTTATAGAGATCATCTTTATTTGTTTTCAAGAGTTGGAAAGTTCAAAGAAAAATATTGATTTGGGATATTTGTTTTGTTCTTCATTTCTATCAAATACTAAGTTGTTTTCCTAAGTATTTTTCCTTGTGATTTGTTTTCCAACATCTTGATTTTTCACACTTGAGCTATATCATTCTATCCTATCTATAGGATCTTTTATTTGTGGAAAAATTGGTTTGTGGTTGAGATATACCACCAAGTTGTAAACACTCCTACTTTGTGTTATCCCTCTTGGGTAGAAGTTGATTTTGGAGAGGTAGTTGGCTCCCTCTAGTGAGAGGTGGAGATTGGTGTTTGGCTCCCTCTAGTGAGAGGTGGAGTTTGTGGTTGGAATCCCTCAAGTATGAGGTGATTGTGTTATATTGGCTAAGTGCCTCCCCCTCTTGTGTGAGGTGGTGTTTGTGTGGCTTTGTGCCTAGCCTCTAAGTGTAGAGGTTGTTTTGGTTGAGAGAGGAGTTATGTACTCCATATTGTAATTGTCCCAAATCCTCAGTGAAGATTCCCTGTGTGGAAGTCCTGTGTGGACAAGTGGATTGGAAATCCTTCTGTGTGAAGGCGGGGACGTAGAGTTGTGTGCTCGAACCTCGAAACATATCCGTGTGTTAGCGTTTGATCCATTGTTTCTCTAACTCTCTCTCTCTTTATATTGTGCCTTGCATCATTTCATATTGATCATTCATAATTATATGCTTGGCTTATTTGTGTGTGCCTCACTTGTGCTTAACCACGAGAGCTTCATATACCGCCTCAACTCTTATTCAGAGGAATCAAGAGGAGTTAGTTCAGAACCCTTCACCGGGAATTCGGCTACACTCATTGGTTGCATTAAGTGTTGTTGCAATTAAGTTTTAATTTCCGCATTTAGTTCATTAGATTAGCCGTACACCTATTCACCCCCTCTAGGTGTACTTTCAATTGGTATCAGAGCCTACGCTCCTGATATTTGGTTTAACCACCTAGGAGTGTGATCTTGGTTAGCTAATCTATCATTTGCATTTACTTTTACACACATATAGTTTGCACTCATGGATAGCCCTCCCATGTTTGATTTCTCTAGACTAGACATATGGAAGGTTCTTATGAGTTATCATTTAAAAGCCCTAGGCTTGCATGTTTACCTTGCCATCACTAAGAAATCCTACCCTAAAAATAGCAAGCATATAGAGGCCAATACAATAGCCCTAAAGGCACTTAGATCATCTCTTCATAAAGATTATTTACATATATTTTCTCACTATGATTCGGCTTTTGCAGTATGGAGCATTTTGACTTCTCCCGAGCTACCAAAGATTATCGATAAAATGAGGAGATCTAGAAGAGACGAGTCCGATGAACGTTGCTTCATGGTCCAAGGGAATGACTCCCTTGAGGTACACTCGGACACTCAACTAGATGCTAGTATTAGTTCCTATTGCAATGAGTGTTTGAGGCACAAGCCATGAATGATGAACTTGCTAAAAATTGTGAAAATTTGATTTCAAAATACAAACTTTTGAAAAAGGAAAGTCTTGATTTAAAAGAAGAAAATAAAATTTTATCTTCTAGACTTGAGATTGTTTTGCAAGAAAGGGATGAGATTTCAAGTGATAGTGACTCGCTTAAATCCCAACTTGATCTTGCACTTAATGAAAACAAAATTTTGAAAAGTAAAAATGATTGTGAATATGTTTTGAAGAAAAATGAGGATTTAACTTCAAAACTTGATTTTGTATTAAAAGAAAATAATTCTTTGAAAAATAAAATAAATTTGATTTCACAAGAATTGAAAGATTGTTTAAAGAAAAATGTTTCTTTGAAAAATGATTTAGATACACATGTTTGCCATGCTAGTGTAGCGTCACCATCTAGCTCACATATTGCATGTTCCACTTTATCTTCAAGTATTGAAAATAATATAAATGTTTTGAAGAAAAGTGTTGATTGTTTGGGCTCCACTTTGAGCTATTGTGCTTTGAACCATACACGTTTGGAATCCATGTTTTGCAAGAAACAAATTCCATCTATGCATGCACAAAAACTACGGCATACATATGCTCCTCACGGAAACACTTATAACATGATGTATGCTCATGTGTACACTTGTACACATTGTGGACATAAGGGCCACCTTGCTAAATTTTGCTATGATCGTATACATGATTCAAATTTAGCAACTAAGTTTGTTTGGGTTAGGAAAGGAACTAACCCCAATGGACCCAAAAGAGTATGAGTACCAAAGACCACCCCTATTGTATTTGATGTAGGTGTGGGCTCTCGCATGATGTGAGAGCAACGGTACCTTGAGGTGGATGCGTTCCGAGCTTAAAGAGGACATTTTGGATGCATCACTTTCAAGGGGAGTTTGGTGGGAGGACCACCTTGTTTTGGAGACATGGAGAGTTGCCCTCATAGGTTTTGGTAACAATCCCTTACCCCCATTTATTATTTACATGCTTTTCATATCATTGTTTTTTAGCATGTCTTGATGTTTCATGATTAGTATATTATATGTCATGAGATTTAGATTAGTGATATACATGTTTAGTTATTTGAGACACCCATGTTTTATATGGATTTATATTTAGTGTTCTCACTTTATTTTTAACTAATGTGTATGTCTTAGATCTAATGCATGTGCATATACATATTGATCATATGGATGTTTATGAGTCTTGTTTTTGACTTCTATCTTCATGTTTTGATTACATGATTGGATGTTAGTTTTCATTAAAACTAGGATATATACTTGTACAACTAGTAAGCCACAAATAGATTATTACATGTTTGTGCTTGAACGCTCATTTGTACCCATTAGATGTACTAGTATAGCCTAGTTTGATGATTCATGCATTTGACATGTATTCCCCATTTTATATGTTTTTCGTGATTATGTTTAACTTCATGTATATGTCCATTTTGTCTATACTATTAGATATACATATACATCCTTGAGCCACTTGCCTTCATGCATATACTTTTGTGAACTCGTTATGTTTTGGATATGTATGATACTTTAGTTTGTACAAAACATACATATGCCTTGAAGATTAAAGCGTTTTGATGATTTTCATGTTTTAAGGAATTTTGTATTTGAACTCGATTGCCTACTTTCATGACTTCGTATTTCACATTATACTTGTACACTCATATTAGATGTTTACTCATATTTTGTTTTCATGAGACTAGATATGCTTTATCGACCATTGAGTGTTTAGTGATCATGTGATTTACATGTTTTTCATGAAATATAATTTTGTTTTATTCCTTTCTTGAAGGATTTCGTACTAGTTTTCAACTTTTTCTTATAACTAGTTCGTATTCTTCATTTTAGAAGAGTTTTCAATTATGCTAAATATTTTCAAACCTATTTTTGAAAACCCTTTCCATTTAAGGGCGGTTGTTGGGTGACCATGCCTTATATGCTTATTATTGAAAATCCTTTTAAACATGTGCATGAAATGGGTGGAAGATAATATGAGTTATACACTTAATCTTATTATGTTTTCAATTGGTATCATTGGATCCTTTCAATTGGTATCACTATTGACATTCTTTTTGTATACTCATATATATGTTTTATTTGTGCTTACTATATCTCTATATCTTTGAGCACAAATTTTGGTTATGCTAAGCTGTAATACCCCGTTCCCGGAATACGTACTTAGTTGCGTATTCAGTTTTTCGATCGTATTTTTCAATTTACTTCCTGTATTTGACCGATTTCAATTTCAAATATTATTTTCCAATATATTAGATTTTCTATGATTTTCTGAATTTTTCCCGAATTAAAATGAATTTCTTCAAAACCGGTGTCGACCAGTGTCGCTGATCGATTCTCGGATTTTTAATTTGCAAACGGTTTGGAATTTCTAGAAAGTCCTTTAGACATTTTCTCTTAGAATTATATTTCTTACCTAAATACTTTTTCTGAGAATTTTATGAATTTATGAAAATTCCATCGGAGTCGGTAGCTAACTGATTCCGGGATTTTTAGTTTTAAAATTATAAAGTATTTCTTAAAACGGATTTCACTATGATACTTAATATATTATTCTTGATTTTTGGTAAACTTTACGAGTCGTTCCGAGATACTTGAATTTCGAACGATTTCGGTATTTTCCGAAATGTTTTCCGTATCCTCGACTTAAACCCGGAAATCTGTGTTTCCGATATTTTCATTTTCAAGTTAGAGAAAATATCTTCATTTATAAATTCTTTTCCTTTTCCTTTTTCTCTTTTCCTTCCTCCCTCCACAAGCTTTGACTTTCTCCCAAATTCCAACTTTCTCCAACTTTCCACACTCTTCCTCATAAATGCCCCTCTTTTCTCTCTCTTCCATGGCCGGCCAAGTGGCCAAAAGAGGGACACTCATCCCCTCCCCTATTTGCAAAAACCCCCTCTCTTCTTCATTATTTACACCTCCTTTACAAATCCCAACCCTATATAACATTTCCTTTCCCTTTTCTCTCTCTTTTTACTTCATTTCACCAAAGAAATTGTCTCCACAAGATTTCTCCTCCTTCTCAACTTCAACTACCAACTCCAACAACACCTCAAGTTCATCATCTCCATCTCAAGCAACCACTACTTGGACTTGGGATCGTATCTAACATCGTCGAGGATCACCTTGGTGCTATTCGTCGACAACGATCTTATCGAGTGCATAAAGCTTCGATTAACCAATCCTAGTGAGTATTTTTACTCACCAAGACTTGATCAATTCCTAATATACTTGTATCTTCATATCTTGTATACATATGTCATCAAAATCATGTTTTTAGACCATCAAACACAACCATCAGAAATTCTGTTTTGTACTCTGTTTCCCCACGATTAGTCGACTTGACCTAGGAATTAGTCGACTAACCCATCTATTTTTGAAACGTAACCTTCTATGGAACACAGTTTTAGTCGACTAATCCAGACTGTTAGTCGACTAGAAGCCACTATTAGTCGACTAACCATTCCTCCCTAGTCGACTACTTTTTCCTGAAATAAAACATCAACTCTCTGTATCCCAGATTTAGTCGACTTAAGTATCTGTTAGTCGACTTGTAGTCACTGTTAGTCGACTACCCTTTCCACCTAGTCGACTAACTTTTCCTGAAACCAGAATCTAACTCTCTGGAACCCAGTTTTAGTCGACTAATCCAGACTGTTAGTCGACTAGAGACAACTATTAGTCGACTAACCATTCCACCTAGTCGACTAATTTAGGCTGTTTGTTATAGTTGATTTCTTTTCTGAATTTGGATCGTACCCTTGATACATATGTGATATATTATCCTTGTTTATGCTTCATAACTGGTACTTCATGACATGTTACTTGATGGACATTACTTCTTGTTACTTCATGACTTTATTGTGTAGTCTCATTCCATAACTTGTTAATAAATGGATATCACCACTTATCATGCCATCACTTGAACCAAGCATGATACACTTGACTTTTGTATAAAATGGACCAACTTATATTGGGTCGGGGGAAAACATGCGGATATCGATATGTGTTCGTGTTTACAGTGATTTTAGGAATGTTGTGCAACTCATGTTCCGGTCTGACCTGTGGGCCACCAGGGGACCGAGGGGAGTGCTTGCTCCCTCCTTACTGGTACCATCATGATAAGGGCATACATAAGTCCCTCCTGTTAGCCTAGCGGCTGGTTTCCGTCATCAAGCAACGGAACAATCCTGGACCGTTGTCCCGGGCATGTACGGGACCCACTGTAAACATAGTTCGTTGATAATCCCGCTGGTTTCCAATAACAACCTTGCTTTACTAGGATATGGATCTATGTGCCCTGGGACGCTGGGTCACATAGCTAGATATCACAGTAAGACAAGTAATGATAATAAAGGACGTTAACTGTGGATCTATTATATTCGGACTTTTACTCTTTATGCTTCCATTACTTGTTGATTTGTATTTATTATACTGTTCTAACTCTCATATTCTTGTCTCTTAGCCATTTGGCTGTAGCCTGTTTATTGTTGGGAGGTCCTGACTCCCTTGGATTTGTATATTCAGGTTCCGAAGCTTGGATCGAAGTGGAGCCTTCCACCGAGGATCAAGCTTTTCTTAGTGAGCAGGCTGACTAGTTCCAGTCCTTTGTGCCAGACTTCTCTTTTTGACTCACGAGATCTTCATCCTACTCGTGAGCATTTTGTGTTCATATTGTATCTTTTACTTTTGGACTTGGTGGTGATAAAAGATACATGTAATGTGTAATATTTTATCATATCTTGTGATAACTTGTACTTGTACTTTTAAAGTTGGCATATGTATGAATATCACGCTTTGTCGTGTACTCTGATCCTTGTTGTGCTAAATGCTTAGCGTATATACGTGGGGGCATTTTCTGACCTACGTATATACGTCGCAGTGACGTCCCCGTATCCGTGGGATCGGGGCGTTACAGGTTGGTATCAGAGCCTAGGCTCTCACACCTATAGTACAATCAAGTAGCAAATTAATGAAATTTGCTATTGCCAACTACAATGTACAAAGTTATCTAGTCCTTCTTGATTCCTTCTTGATTCCTTCCCTTATATCCTAAAATCCTTCCATTTTTCCAAATTCCAGTTATCTTTTACCAACTAAGTATGGAGAGAAGGTCGGGTCGTAACAACCTTGGGCAAGCATCAAATGGACCCACGGGAGAGAATGTCGATATTCTGAGGGTTATTCAGACGATGATGGAGAACCAGCAGCAACAGACGGAACTCCTTCGGCAAGAGTTAGCAGCTCCAAAGGAACAGAGGCCGGGAAATATTTCAGACTTCAGACGGCTGCAACCAGCCATATTCACGGGTGAAGAGAAACCCCTGGATGCTGAGCAATGGCTGACAGATACCTCAGACTTGTTGAATGCAGCTCGAGTTCCAAAGGAGAATCAGGTGGAGGTTGCTAAGATTCAATTGAAGGATATAGCCAGAACATGGTGGCTAGCTGAGGAGGCAAGATTGGAGAAGCCTGTCACCTGGGACACATCTCCAAGAGTTTCTATAGCAGATTCTTCCCTGCCACTGCTCAGAAGGACATGGAAGAGCAGTTTATCCGACTTCAACAAGGGAATAGGTCCGTGGACGAGTATGCCGCGGAATTTCTCAGACTTAGCCGCTTTGCTCCATACATGGTAACTGATGAGGAGAAGCGGGCAAGTAGATTTCAGCAGGGCTTGCAGATGGACATCCAGGTCTTCTTAATGCCCCAGCAGCTGAAGACTTATTCAGAAGTTCTCACCATAGCTCGAGAAGTGGAGCGTGGGCTAGAGAAGAAGCAAGTGAACCAGATGAGGAACCAGGCCATGAAGAGGCCATTTCCACCAATGGGAAGAGGAGGCCCACACAGAGCAGCAAAGGTTCAGACAATGAGGCAACCATTCTGACCAGCTCCTTACCAGACGGCCCAACCTTTTTCCTTCTGCAGCTATTGTCAGAAACCAGGCCATATTCGTCAGAATTGCCGTAGGGCAAATGGGTTATGTTTGGTGTGTGGTTCCCGAGACCATTCCATCGAAGCCTGTCCACACAGGAGAATGGGGATAGCCGGCCAAGCTTTACCGGCACTTCAGGGACCGAATGGACAGAGGGTACTTCCAGGGCCACTTGGACAGAGGAACCAAGGACCGATGATGAAGATAGCCATTCCCCCTCCTTCACAGCAAGCTATTCGCCCAGTCCAGAGAGGAGCTAGGACTGCAGCAGGGCGTGGAAGGGGACAAGCCTTCAACTTGACGGAAGAAGAGGCTGGGACTTCTGAGGAAGTGATAACAGGTAAAATCATGGTGCATTCAAAACCTGTTTTAGCCCTCTTCGATTCCGGTGCTTCCCATTGTTATATCTCAGATCATTTTGTGGCATTGCATTCTATACCTGTTAAATCTTTAGACCACAAATGGGAGATTAGTACGGGGAATGGAGTAGTCATATCTTCTAGAGTTTGCACTGATTGTCTAGTAGAACTTTGTAACAAGACCTTGGCCATAGATATGCTTGTACTAGACACCAAAGGGTACGACGTAATCTTAGGCATGACCTGGCTCAGTCAGTACTATGCAGTGATTGACTGTAGGGAGAAGAAGATCAATTTCAGAATCCCTCTTCAACCGGAGTTCCAATTTAATGGAGAAGTGAAGTCTACCAAGAGAAAGACTCGGATGTCTACTTCGGAGATTCAAAAGAAGGGAATACCGGTGTGGGATGAATTCCCAGAGGTGTTTGCTGAGATCTCAGGACTGCCACCTGAAAGGATGATTGAGTTTTCTATTGATACTGTGCCTGGAGCAGCTCCTATATCCAAGGCTCCGTACAGGATGGCACCGACGGAGTTAGAGATTCTAAAGAAGCAGCTGCAGGAATACTCTGATAAGGGATTGATTCGGCCAAGCACTTCACCATGGGGAGCTCCAGTATTATTGGCAAACAAGAAGGATGGTGGTAAAAGGCTTTGTATTGATTATAGAGAATTGAACAAGTTACTATCAAGAACAAGTATCCCTTACCATGGATTGATGATCTGTTTGATCAGCTTCATGGAGCCCGAGTATTCTCTAAATTAGATTTACAATCGGGTTACCATCAGCTAAGGGTGAAGAAAGAGGATATTCCGAAGACGGCATTCAGGACCCGTTATGGCCACTATGAGTTTCTAGTTATGCCTTTCGGAGTCACCAATGCCCCTTCAGTTTTTATGGATTTGATGAACAGAGTGTTCTCGCCCTATTTGGATCAGTTTGTAGTGGTTTTTATAGATGACATCCTGATCTATTCAAAGAGCAACAGGGAGCATGCAGAACACTTGAGGATAGTATTGCAGACTCTCCAGCAGGAGCAGCTTCATGCTAAGAGGAGCAAATGTGACTTCTGGTTGGACAGTATAGCCTTCCTTGGACACATGGTTTCAGCAGAAGGAATTTCAGTTGATCCCAGCAAAGTCCAGGCAGTGAAGGACTGGCCTATTCCCAAGACGGTGACTGAGATTAAGAGTTTTATTAGACTAGCCGGATATTACAGACGCTTTGTCCAAGATTTCTCTAAGATTGCAGCCCCGTTGATCAAGCTCACCCGGAAAGGGGAAAGGTACATATGGACAGAAGAATGTACTACAGCCTTTGAGCAATTGAAGCAGAGACTCATTTCAGCTCCAATCTTGAGGACCCCCTCAGGGAGAGGAGGGATGGTCATATTCAGTGATGCATCAGGAAAAGGCCTGGGGTGTGTACTAATGCAACATGATCATGTCATAGCATATGCATCCAGGCAACTGAAGACTCATGAGCGGAATTACCCAACTCATGACTTGGAGCTAGCAGCTGTTATTTTTGCCTTAAAGATCTGGAGGCATTATCTTCTGGGAGACAAAGTGTTGATATACACGGATCACAAGAGCCTCAAAATATTTTCACACAGAAGGAATTAAACATGAGGCAGAGGCGGTGGCTGGAGCTTATGGCGGACTATGATATAGACTTGCAATATCATCCGGGCAAGGTCAATACAGTTCCAGATGCACTGAGCAGGAAGCCAGAGAATAGAGTGCTAGTCCAACTTACTCAGCAGAAGGAGTTGATTCAAGACATCATCAAGTTGGACTTAATGGTAGTTCGAGGAGTTGATAAGGCAGGACAGTACATGACCTTGCAGATTCAGTCAGCATTGATAGATGAGATCAAGGAAGCTCAAAAGGAAGACCCCAGATTACAGCAATTCCGAGCTCAAGTAGAGGCTGGATTGAGGACTGATATCAGTATTCATCCGGATGATGCCTTGTATTTTGGTAGCAGACTTTGTGTTCCCCAAGGAGAAGTTCGACAGAAGATTCTAGCAGAAGCGCACAGTTCAGCCTATTCCATACACCCAGGGGAAACAAAATGTATCAGGACATAAAGAAGCAGTTTTGGTGGAATGCTATGAAAAGGGAGATAGCTCAGTATGTAGCCAAGTGCTTAGTCTGTCAGCAGATAAAGATAGAGCATCAGAGATCAGCTGGACTTCTACAACCCTTACCAATACCCGAATGGAAGTGGGAGCACATCACCATGGATTTTGTCACGGCATTACCTCGTAGTCCTAAGGGTAATAATGCTGTATGGGTAATCATTGATCGCCTCACCAAATCAGCCCACTTCATACCGTTCAGGGTAGGCTAGACAACAGAGGTTTGGCAGACAAGTACATGAAGGAGATAGTTCGTCTACATGGAGTTTCAGTTAGTATTGTATCAGACAGAGACACAAGATTCAGATCACATTTCTGGGAAAGTCTCCAAGAAAGTCTAGGAACTCGTCTGAAATTCAGTACTTCCTATCACCCTCAGACAGACGGACAATCTGAAAGGACTATTCAGATTCTTGAAGACATGTTGCGGGCTTGCATGATTGAATTCCAGGGATCATGGGAAGATCATCTTCACTTGGCTGAATTTTCTTATAATAACAGCTATCAGGCAAGTATCAAGATGGCACCATTTGAAGCATTGTATGGAAGGAAGTGTAGGTCACCGATTTGTTGGGACGAAGTCGGTGAGAGGAGACTTTTGGGGCCAGAGATCCTGATTCAGACAACAGATAAAGTCAGAATCATTAGAGATCACCTCAAGGCAGCGCAGAGCCGACAGAAGAGTTGGGCTGACACACAGAGAAGGCCATTGGAATTCCAGACTGGAGATCATGTGTTTTTGAAGATATCACCTACAAAAGGAGTAGTCCGGTTCGGTACTCGTGGAAAGCTTAGTCCGAGATATATCGGCCCATTCGAGATTTTGGACCGTGTGGGAGATGTGTCTTACCGATTGGCATTACCGCCATCGTTGGACGGAGTTCACAATGTATTCCACGTATCACAGTTGAGGAAGTATGTCAAGGATGATAGTCATATCCTGGATCACTCCGAACTGGAACTACAACCGGATTTGTCTTATCAAGAGCAATCGATGGCCATTTTGGACAGAAGTGTCAAGACATTGAAGAATAAGGCTATACCATTAGTGTTGGTGTCTTGGAACAGGCATGCGCCAGGAGAGGCCACGTGGGAACGAGAGGACGTTATCCGTGAGCGTTATCCTCAACTCTTCACATCTTGATTGGTAAAACTCTTTCTTCTCATCCTTCTTTATTGCTGCCTTTCACTTCCTGTTATCCTTCTTTACCGTCACCTTTCACTTTCTGAAATTTCGAGGACGAAATTTTTGTAAGGTGGATGGATTGTAATACCCCGTTCCCGGAATACGTACTTAGTTGCGTATTCAGTTTTCGATCGTATTTTTCGATTTACTTCTTGTATTTGACCGATTTCAATTTCAAATATTATTTTCCAATATATTAGATTTTCTATGATTTTCTAGATTTTTCCCGAATTAAAATGAATTTCTTCAAAACCGGTGTCGACCAGTGTCGCTGATCGATTCTCGGATTTTTAATTTGCAAACGGTTTGGAATTTCTAGAAAGTCCTTTAGACATTTTCTCTTAGAATTATATTTCTTACCTAAATACTTTTTCTGAGAATTTTATGAATTTATGAAAATTCCATCGGAGTCGGTAGCTAACTGATTCCGGGATTTTTAGTTTTAAAATTATAAAGTATTTCTTAAAACGGATTTCACTATGATACTTAATATATTATTCTTGATTTTTGGTAAACTTTACGAGTCATTCCGAGATACTTGAATTTCGGACGATTTCGGTATTTTCCGAAATGTTTTCCGTATCCTCGACTTAACCCGGAAATCTGTGTTTCCGATATTTTCATTTTCAAGTTAGAGAAAATATCTTCATTTATAAATTCTTTTCCTTTTTCCTTTTTCTCTTTTTCCTTCCTCCCTCCACAAGCTTTGACTTTCTCCCAAATTCCAACTTTCTCCAACTTTCCACACTCTTCCTCATAAATGCCCCTCTTTTCTCTCTTCCATGGCCGGCCAAGTGGCCAAAAGAGGGACACTCATCCCCTCCCCTATTTGCAAAAACCCCCTCTCTTCTTCATTATTTACACCTCCTTTACAAATCCCAACCCTATATAAACATTTCCTTTCCCTTTTTCTCTCTTTTTACTTCATTTCACCAAAGAAATTGTCTCCACAAGATTTCTCCTCCTTCTCAACTTCAACTACCAACTCCAACAACACCTCAAGTTCATCATCTCCATCTCAAGCAACCACTACTTGGACTTGGGATCGTATCTAACATCGTCGAGGATCACCTTGGTGCTATTCGTCGACAACGATCTTATCGAGTGCATAAAGCTTCGATTAACCAATCCTAGTGAGTATTTTTACTCACCAAGACTTGATCAATTCCTAATATACTTGTATCTTCATATCTTGTATACATATGTCATCAAAATCATGTTTTTAGACCATCAAACACAACCATCAGAAATTCTGTTTTGTACTCTGTTTCCCCACGATTAGTCGACTTGACCTAGGAATTAGTCGACTAACCCATCTATTTTTGAAACGTAACCTTCTCTGGAACACAGTTTTAGTCGACTAATCCAGACTGTTAGTCGACTAGAAGCCACTATTAGTCGACTAACCATTCCTCCCTAGTCGACTACTTTTTCCTGAAATAAAACATCAACTCTCTGTATCCCAGATTTAGTCGACTTAAGTATCTGTTAGTCGACTTGTAGTCACTGTTAGTCGACTACCCTTTCCACCTAGTCGACTAACTTTTCCTGAAACCAGAATCCAACTCTCTGGAACCCAGTTTTAGTCGACTAATCCAGACTGTTAGTCGACTAGAGACAACTATTAGTCGACTAACCATTCCACTAGTCGACTAATTTAGGCTGTTTGTTATAGTTGATTTCTTTTCTGAATTTGGATCGTACCCTTGATACATATGTGATATATTATCCTTGTTTATGCTTCATAACTGGTACTTCATGACATGTTACTTGATGGACATTACTTCTTGTTACTTCATGACTTATTATTGTGTAGTCTCATTCCATAACTTGTTAATAAATGGATATCACCACTTATCATGCCATCACTTGAACCAAGCATGATACACTTGACTTTTGTATAAAATGGACCAACTTATATTGGGTCGGGGGAAAACATGCGGATATCGATATGTGTTCGTGTTTACAGTGGTTTTAGGAATGTTGTGCAACTCATGTTCCGGTCTGACCTGTGGGCCACCAGGGGACCGAGGGGAGTGCTTGCTCCCTCCTTACTGGTACCATCATGATAAGGGCATACATAAGTCCCTCCTGTTAGCCTAGCGGCTGGTTTCCGTCATCAAGCAACGGAACAATCCTGGACCGTTGTCCCGGGCATGTACGGGACCCACTGTAAACATAGTTCGTTGATAATCCCGCTGGTTTCCAATAACAACCTTGCTTTACTAGGATATGGATCTATGTGCCCTGGGACGCTGGGTCACATAGCTAGATATCACAGTAAGACAAGTAATGATAATAAAGGACGTTAACTGTGGATCTATTATATTCGGACTTTTACTCTTTATGCTTCCATTACTTGTTGATTTGTATTTATTATACTGTTCTAACTCTCATATTCTTGTCTCTTAGCCATTTGGCTGTAGCCTGTTTATTGTTGGGAGGTCCTGACTCCCTTGGATTTGTATATTCAGGTTCCGAAGCTTGGATCGAAGTGGAGCCTTCCACTGAGGATCAAGCTTTTCTTAGTGAGCAGGCTGACTAGTTCCAGTCCTTTGTGCCAGACTTCTCTTTTTGACTCACGAGATCTTCATCCTACTCGTGAGCATTTTGTGTTCATATTGTATCTTTTACTTTTGGACTTGGTGGTGATAAAAGATACATGTAATGTGTAATATTTTATCATATCTTGTGATAACTTGTACTTGTACTTTTAAAGTTGGCATATGTATGAATATCACGCTTTGTCGTGTACTCTGATCCTTGTTGTGCTAAATGCTTAGCGTATATACGTGGGGGCATTTTCTGACCTACGTATATACGTCGCAGTGACGTCCCCGTATCCGTGGGATCGGGGCGTTACATAAGCTTGATTTCTTGAATGACTATTTTATTTCAATTGACTATGTTTCAATTGGTATCTGATACAAGCTTATACATCATTTTATTTGGTACTTCATAAAGGGGGAGAAAATTTATATTTCACATTTCAATTGGTTTTGTTATTCTACTCCTACACTTTATGTTATAAAAAAAATGATTGAAAAAGGATATTGATTACTTTTTTTTGGTATCATATGCTTTTGATGAAAAATTACTTTCAATTGGTACTAATCTTTACAAATTAGTATCAAGATTATCTATAAATTTACTTAAAATTGGTATGTTTTATTGATATCAAAATTTTTGATTTATTTACTTTCAATTGGTATTTAATTGTATTTACTTACAATTGGTATCAATTGGTATTTAAATCTATATTTGTTTTATATACCATATTATGTACTTTCAATTATGTACTTTCAATTGGTATGTTTTGTTTCATTGATATCATGTTGCACTAAATTGATATATTTTTTTCTTACAATTGGTATCAAGAAAATTTTGTTTTGAGTTCACCCTTATTGATATTTTTTTGTTTAAGACAAAAAGGGGAGAATATTGTTTTTCTTTGACCCTTTGTTGATGATTGACAAAAAGGGGGAGAAGTATTTGAGTTTATATGCATGAGTTTATTTGCATGTTTATTGTTTAAGTGATTATCTTTTCAATCGGTCTTAAGAATTTTGTTTTATTGATTGGTATCAAGAGGCCTTGATTGGTATCAAGAGCTTAAGTTTTTTTTATTGAATTGATTGGTATCAAGAGCTTAAGTTTTTTATTGAAATTTTTATTGGTATCAAGAGCTTAAGAACATGTTTATTTTTAAAAAAAGAAAAAGAGTTTATTTTAAAAGTTTGGTATCAAGAGCATGTTTATTTCATGTTTAGTATCAAGAGCATGTTCATTCCATTATTTTTATGCATGCTGATGCATATACATGTTTAGTATTCATTGCATATCTTATGCATATTGCTATGCATGAGTTAAGGGGGAGCTTCTTTGAAGCTTAACTTTAATCTATGCATATATAACTCCATAAGTTTTGTCATCATCAAAAAGGGGGAGATTGTTGGCCCAGAGGCCTTCCACTCTAGTTTTGATGATGATTAACTCATGTAGTTATGTTTACTAATATTCTTGTGATGTTTAGTTTCAGATACTTAACCAAGATATTAGTAGGTGATTAGCTTCAACAAAAGAGTTTTAGAGTTTCTCACATGGTGATTCAAGAGCCCGAGCGACAAAGTCATATCTAGCACTCGTTGGAGCCAAGCTCGTTGGATCACGGTTTGGATCGAGTCAACTTGGAGTCAGCGCTCTACAAGAAGACTTCGGTACATAGTTTAGATTATGTTTTTAGATCCATTTGTAAAGACTAGATAGTGTGATATGCTCAAGTTCACAACACACACATTTGTTTAAGTTTTCATGTTTATTGGTTTTCAGTTTTTGATTTAACCGATCTTGGTTTTCATGAATAGATGGTATCAAAATAAGTTTACATTATTTTATGTATATTAGATTTGTTCTATATACATGTATGCTTCATATTAGACAAACTTATTTTGATATGCCTATTCATGTGTTTGGAGTTTTGTGTTTTAACAAAACATATTTTCGGATTTAATATCAAAAATATGGATATATATATATGCTTCATGTATATTGGATTATATCCATATACAACCAAGTTGTTTAAGTAACATGTTTTTGTATTTGAATGAGTTTTGAAAAAATCAGATTTTCATTTGAAAAATCCAAGTTTTAGAAAATACAGTTTTTAGGTTTCGGCAAAATTTGTAAGTCACAAAAATGATTCAAAAAGTTTGAAATTTGTGTTGAAAATTTTCACACAAGTTTGTATATCAATGTATTATACTGAACTTATTTTTGTGGATTTTTAAAGAGTTTTATGGGATTTATTTTGTATTTAAAAAACAACAAGTTTTTCAGTCCTAAAATATTTCTGCCAGGCTATGGTGGTCGACCGTTCCGGTCGACCGAAACAGGAGCCGGTCGATCGGACGTGCACAAGGATGTGCACTTGGCCGTGTCAGTTTGTCGGTCGACCGCACAGTCGACCAACTGAAGGCAACCCACTCTCGGGTTGCCCCGGTCGACCGGCCAGAGAGCCGATGCTCTCTGGTTCAGGGCCCGATCGACCGGGCGGTCGACCGGAAGGTTCAATGATCAAAAATTTGACCGTTGGCCGGTCGACCAGAAGGCCAATTCTGGCCTTGTCAGCTGCCAAAGGGTAGATTCCTTTTGGGGTTATAAATACCCCATTTGAGAGAGGTTTTCTCCAAGATTTTAAAGAGAAAAAATTCTTCTATTCTCTAGTGTTTTAAAAGCAAGTTTTCAAAAGAGTTTATTAGTTTATAAAGATCATCTTTATTTGTTTTCAAGAGTTGGAAAAATTAAAGAAAAATATTGATTTGGGATATTTGCTTTGTTCTTCATTTCTATCAAATACTAAGTTGTTTTCCTAAGTATTTTTCCTTGTGATTTATTTTCCAACATCTTGAATTTCCACACTTGAGCTATATCATTCTATCCTATCTATAGGATCTTTTATTTGTGGGAAAATTGGTTTGTGGTTGAGATATACCACCAAGTTGTAAACCCTCCTACTTTGTGTTATCCCTCTTGGGTAGTGGTTGATTTTGGAGAGGTGGTTGGCTCCCTCTAGTGAGAGGTGGAGATTGGTGTTTGGCTCCCTCTAGTGAGAGGTGGAGTTTGTGGTTGGAATCCCTCAAGTGTAAGGTGATTGTGTTGTATTGGCTAAGTGCCTCCCCCTCTTGTGTAAGGTAGTGTTTGTGTGGCTTTGTGCCTAGCCTCTAAGTGTAGAGGTTGTTTTGGTTGAGAGAGGAGTTGTGTACTCCATATTGTAATTGCCCCAAATCCTCAGTGGAGGTTCCCTGTGTGGGAATCCTGTGTGGACAAGTGGATTGGAAATCCTTCTGTGTGAAGGCGGGGACGTAAAGCTGTGTGCTCGAACCTCGAAACATATCCGTGTGTTAGCGTTTGATCCATTGTTTCTCTAACTCTCTCTTTATATTGTGCCTTGCATCATTTCATATTGATCATTCATAATTATATGCTTGACTTATATGTGTATGCCTCTCTTGTGCTTAACCACGAGAGCTTCATATAGAGCCTCAACTCTGATTCAGAGGAATCAAGAGGAGTTAGTCCAGAGCCCTTCACCGGGAATTCGGCTACACTCGTTGGTTGCATTAAGTGTAGTTGCAATTAAGTTTTAATTTCCACATTTAGTTCATTAGATTAGCCGTACACCTATTCATCCCTCCTCTAGGTGTACTTTCACTTCTTGGCCTTCTACAATGAGGAATTTGGAGGTGAAAAAGGTCTAAAATCAAACATAAGTGTACTGAGAATTTTAGACCAGTATGATAGGGATACAAGGACTTTAGAATTGGGGGCAAACAAATTGAGTTAACAGTAGAGGATGTTGCCTTAACTTCTGGTCTACCTATTATTGGGGCGGATTTTATTATGAATAAGACGTGTACAATGAAGGACAGAGGGGTTATAAAACATTATTTCCCTAATATAAAGAAGATCTCGAAAGTATCTATTGAAGAAGTTTTGGATGATCTTCTGGTCAAGAAAAAAAGGAGGAATGAATTAGATGTGATTAAGGATGAACAGCTTGAGCAGCAAGTGACTTTAAATGAAATTATAAGAGACAGATAAAGACTTGCAACTCAAAACTTTACGACAATAATTATCCTATACATGTCGGCCACTCTATTCTTTTCTGACAGTAAATGCACGGTGCTGTGGTATTGTGGAACAGATTGCTAATATGCAGCTGATGAGGACAATATACTGGGCTAAAGCTGTTTGACAATTCCTGATTGAGTCAATGGACATCTTCAGACACACCACGTACGAGCTATAAGAATGCTCCATGCAAATTATTGTAAGTATGAATATCATATTTGGCAAACATTATATGAAAATTCCTGATATCTTGTGAATATTTTTGTAAACTAATTTGATTATTTATTTTGCAGTATTGGCTCTGTGAGAGGGCTCTTATTTTTGAGCCGAGGTCTAGTTTGGAGGACAAAACCCCATGCGCAGTAAGATGGGACCTCCAAAACATTAGCAGGGCTCTGCTTGAAGTTGATCTAAATGAGCTTGATGCACATAGCGTAAGTTTTTAAATATTAAAGACCATATACTGTTGATTAAAATTTTATACATTTAAATGGACTGCATATCAATTTCCTAATTAATTTAGTGAATTAAATTTTTGAACGTTAAATATTCTACTAGTAGTCTTTACTGCTGATAAGGCATAACGAATGTACTGCGACCTAGGTCGTAGTTGATAATTTTTTTAATCCCCACGAATATCAATTTAGTAATGAAGGTTGCGACCTTGGTCGCAGTTGCTGGCGGCAGTCTTAATCAATAACAACACTGCGACCTTGGTCGCAATGCATGTTAATATAAAGGACGGGGTTGCTAAGAAATGCATAAAAATTAAACATGGATACCGTTGATGGCGATCAAGGTCGCAGCGTAAAGTATATTAACCAAAAAACACTGCGACCAAGATCAGAGTCTGTTGTCTTGTCATAATAACATCTAGTTTTCATAATATTTTTTATACTTTGAATTCATTTTGAATTTTTTTTGTTGTTCACAGCACGGTGTTGTATTTAAAAGTAGAAATCTTGAAGATTATTTCATCAAGCAGTTGTTGAAAAACTGGACAATTGATGTGCAGTACATGTTCTTCCCGATCAATCACAAACACAGTACCAACGATCCCGGATTTCACTGGACCTTATTGGTATTTGATTGCCATACACAAGAGTGGATTTTTTATAACTCTTTCGTCCCAGCTGAAAAATCAAGTAGTACATTAAAGCTTTATCAAACAGATGTAAGAATAATGGTGAGTTGAATTTTAATATTTCGATTACTGAATACTTGCATTTAATTTGATTAATATTGATATTTACATTGCAGAAAGAAAGGTTATTACAGATTTTTTAAATTGATTTCAATAAATCAATGAAAAAAACATATATAAAATACGCAAGATGCCCCCAACAAGCAAACAGGTATTTTTTTGTGACATTTACCTATCATGTTTTCTACTTTTTTTGAGTACAGAAATCTAATTTCAATTAATGATTTCCCTGTACAATTTTCAGTGTTGATTGTGCTGTATATGTATGCAAGTACATGGAAAGTATAGCATTTGATAGTCCATCAGCTATTGATACTGTGACGGCTGCCGATGTACAGAGACTAAGAAGCGAGCTTGCATACATGATACTCGCAGATAGAGAGAAAAGTTGGGATGAAGAAACAGAAATTATAAGAAGGATGATTTTGAAGACTGACAGTTGACATTTCATTGATGTACCTCATTTTTTTTTATAAATGTAAAAATAGATGTAAAATTGGTCTGTTTGTTTTAATTTAATTTATAAACAATTTTATACATTTATTTATTATAAAATCCATTGAGATTTTTTTATTTCCATTCTACTGCTGTTACATAGTGCATTTTACTAATTCGTATTGATATTAGAAATAAACATGAGTTCACAATTTGTACTGCGACCTAAGTCGCAGTCATGACCTGTTTGAGTTGCATCGTTTCCTTATATTGTGATACTATAATCGAGGCAGCGATCGCGATCGCAGTTACTGAATCATTTATCAGATCTCACTGTGACCGTGGTCGCATTGTCATAATCGGGAGACCAAAGTTTTTATACACATAGCCTTTTATATATGTTTTAATTTAATTAACTTCATTAATTTATGTTATCGTAAACATAATCCTCCCTGCATTTTTCTACCATAAGATATTAAAAAAATAATAATCTTCACGTGTTTAAAGTACAAAGTAACTTGATGTAAGACTGTATTAACTTTTTAACTGTTTTCGAGAACTGAACAGTCACCTGGAAAGTATACAATTTATGGGAAAAGGCAGAACAAATTTGGGATATGTTCACGTCGTTTGAGAGCTTAAATCTTTTAGAATTTCGGGATTGAAAATATATAAAGGATCATCATTACAGGATTATAAACATACTAAATAGGTTTTGCTCAAATTCGTTTCTTTCAATATTCGGAAACAGATTCAAAAATGTCTTCTCCACCGTCTTCACCGGAAAGAAGCCAATCATCTAATTATAATTGGATGTATAGTTCTGAATCGATCCCTTGCTACGGGTTGGAGGATGAGTTTGATACAGACGACCCATTCTGGGAGTTCATTGATGCACCAAAATACTGCCATGAAGAGGAAGAAAGCGAAGAGGAGATTGTTGGTAAAGAGGTGGAAGAGACGGAAAGAGATACGGAAGACGAACACAGTCATAATATTGAGGACGAATCTGATTATGATGGTGATGACGAGAACGAGTAGATTAGAACTTTTAAATTTGTATTTCGATTTTTTATAAATATATAAGCCTGTTTTCTAATGTTAATTGTGTGAATTATAATTTTTACTACTTAATCTTGGTTGAACTGCTGTACCTTTGTCACTAATTTTATTCATGTGGTAGACGCAACATGGAACTACGGTACCAAGTTGTAAACCAGAAGGTGTCGAAGTTTTAAGTTCATGACAAATATGAACAACGATCATGGTCGCAGTGTTACTTTATGTTCAGTGGACTAAAGCACAACATAGGTAAAAAATGTTGAAATGGATGTTAAAATTAAAAAAAAAAGGATACGCTGCGACTATTGTCGCTAAAATATATATATATATATATCGTCAGTCAACTGCGACTCTGGTCGCAGTCATGAAACTGCTGTAGACATCCAGACAGAACATTCAAATGGGCAAATATGAACTGCGACCATGGTCGCATCGTTATTATATGTTCAGTGGACTAAAGCACAACATAAGGCAAAATTGCCGAAATGGATGTTAAAATTAAATGAAAAAGGAAACGCTGCGACTATTGTCGAAGACAGAAAAAATAACGTCAACCAACTGCGACTCTGATCGCAGTCATGGAACTATTGTAGACAACGAGAAAGTCAATATTCAAATGGGCAAATATGAATGCGACCATAGTCACAGTGTTACTTTATGTTCATTGGAATAAAGAAGAAAATATGACAAAATTGTCGAAATTATATTTGACCGAAAAATTTCAGTTATATTCAAATGTTATAATAATATATCAAGAGATGGGGGGCAAATTTTAAAAGCAACAAACCAATTTCCCCTGCATAGAAGCACTGCGACCACGGTCGCGATTATCCCCATACATTGCTTATATTTGCGACCAAAGTCGCTGTCTATGTTAAAGTAACTAAAACGTAAACTATATAGGCCAAGTTTGTCACAGTGAAACTCTAAAGTACAACTACTTACAAAAAATACAGTAGATGTGAAAAATGATATTAAAATCTGCTTATAATGACACGCCAAATGCAGCATGCGACATGAATCTCTCTGCGCTGTGCGACCCTGGTCGCAATTCATGACTGAAGCTGTCAAAATAAACACTTTATTCCTTCTAGGTAGACGCAACATGAACCTACTTCTTTTGCCATTAAAAAGGAAAAGTA
The DNA here is from genome assembly GCA_038442645.1 of Agave tequilana. Taxonomy (NCBI): domain Eukaryota; kingdom Viridiplantae; phylum Streptophyta; class Magnoliopsida; order Asparagales; family Asparagaceae; genus Agave; species Agave tequilana. The sequence continues at coordinate 36,844 of JAVJIF010027035.1, read as the reverse complement.
AGAATTTTAAACATAATTCATTAGAAAGAACTGTTTAACAGGTTTAATTTAATACCAGTAATGGACAGCCAGTCCTGTAATGGCCCATGATCGGTCGCTAAGATTGCACATTTATTATCATATTCTTATACTTATTATAAAATAAACTCTGCTTGTTCCTAATTATTGTTTAATTTATTTGTAGGCTCATTCCTAAAGGAGAGTGAAGAGAAACTAGCCCAAAAAGCCCACCAAATTCTGATTTAATTCAGAATAAATTCGAAATCAGGAAATCAGGACAAATCCTGACAAATCAGAGAGGTTGAAAACCGGTTGAAATGAATCATCCCAAATCAAGCGGTTGAAGCCAAAGATCAAAGGCCGTTTTATCACAATTCCAGAGCTGTAACGAGAAATCCAACTGAAGATAAAGCCAGAACGCGAAACGAGAGAATTCCACCAACAGGGTGTGGCCACCGGGCCACACCCTAGCCACGGAAATGCGGCCAAAGCTGCGTTTCCACGGCTTGGTTAATGAGTTAGGGGAGCGTTTGCTCCCCCTATTTTCTCACACCTCTCCCCTCTGGGTTTTTACCTATAAAATGGCAGGATTTTCACTGAAAAGGGGACGACCATGCAGAGATAGGATTTAGTCTACTTTTCCATTTTGTAGTGTAGGTTTTTGTTTTTCTTTTCATGTAATTTTTAGTTTTAATTTATGTAAATCAGAGGAGATCAGAGTTTCATAGGAGAACGAGAACGAAGCTTGTGCTGAGAGTGACACCGTGTAAGATTTCCTTCTTTTCTCTTATTATTATGAAATCGAATCTGTTTTTTCCTTTTGTATGTACTTTATTTTTGTGTTCTTCTTCTCTACTTTTCTTCTTTTGGAACAATTGCTCTCCAAGTGAGTTTAAAAGCATCGAAAGAGCCTTGCCTTTGCGAGTGTCACCGATAGCTCATGATGATGGATTTTGAGTTTCATTCTGTTTTACTTCATACTTGCAACGTCTTGATGATGTAATGTGGAAGAAACGAGAATCAACTCTTATGGGCTATACGTTGATCGCCTCACTTCAAGGTAACATCATTGCAAAAGATTCAAGGTAGGTATTTGGTCAAAAGAAGTAAGTAATTTATTTTAGTTTCTTTTCTTTTCTTTTATTCTTTAGTTTAGAACACCAACAACACCCATTTCTTTCCATTTTCAATTTCTTTGTAAATAATCATTTTCTATTTTTTTCCACCTTCTCATTCTACCACTTTCTTCCTCACTTAACTTTAACCTAATTTTTCTCTTTTTCTTTATAAGAACTAAAAGAAGAACTTTAACCATTCTTTATAACATAAAAGAGAACTTACTAAAAAGCTTCTATCGCTAGTCCCTCCTTATGGATCACGACCCGCATAGCCACTTGCTATTGCGGTAGAATTGAGCACTTACACATCTCTATTTAAAAGTTCTGAAATTCTGTATTCTTGTGTGCAGGTTCAACCTCAATCAAATTTTTGGCACCGTTGTCGAGGAGGGACGGTAAGTTACTCTCTTTAAAAGTTTACATTTTTGGTTAACTTTCTTCTTTATTTTTTATACAGATTTAACAATAAGGAATTCTTGCTGTAGTGGACACATAAGTGGCCTTGGACTCTGCTTAAGAAAGCAGAGCCAAGAAGCCCTCAGATTTGCTACATTCCAGTGGCAAAACTGAGTGAACTACTAACCTGTATTTTTTACAGGTTGGCTGAATGGCAAAGCTTAAATCTGTAGCTATTATTTCCTTGTTTGTTTCACTGTATTTACTTTCTAACCTCAACAGTAAAATGATGATTGTAAATGCTAAAATGATTTAGACTTTGCATTTAGGTACGTGTCTATTTCATTACATTTTCTATTTACTGTTGAAGAGTGCTGGAGCAAAGGTACGTGTGCATAACATCTAGTATAAGAACACTTTTGGATTGTTTACATTACTTAAGTGTTGCTTTTCTTGTACACTGCACTAAATTGATCTAAGGGCTTGTCCTATAAACAAGATAAGGTGGGGAAGTCATTACCCTCCCTTAACCCACAAACAATCTCCTCACTCACTAACCCAAGCCTAATTAAAAATGAGTAGACGTTGGCCCTAGGGACATCTCGGACTCAATTAGGAGATTATCCTAAGAGGGAAAGGTGTTGGAATTTGACTCCTGCCAAATCAGTATTTAGGAAGGGGATTAAGGGCCGAAAGCCCGAAGATTGGTGGTTACTTAATTAAGGAACGTCTTTGACGTATAACCTCCCACCAACTTGCCCTGACCTGGCTGATTAGCTTGTGATCAAAGTTTGCATTATACCTCCTATGGACAATCTAACCAGTTAGGAGTCATCTAGGTCATAGGTCTACCCTAACTTAGGTTAGAATTTTTTTCCTTTTTGTTTGCTTATTTGTTTGTTTGTTTGTTTGTGTTTTATTGTGTAATATGACTTATAATAACAATTTTTTCAATTTTAATAGTAATCTATATTACACACCAACCTCTTTTTCGGATATTACCAACCCGGCATATCATAACTTTAACCAACCTAGTGTGCCGGATTGGTCTTATCCGAATCAATATAACCCATGCCCCCAATCTTATAACCATAATTTCCAGAATAATTTCAACTCTTCACAGAGTCAATGGGGATTTACCTCCCCCGAGTCCAATTTTCAACCAACTTGTCCTCCTTATCCACCTTATCCACAATATTTCCAAGATTCATACTCAGTTCCACCAGTCCAAAATAGAAAACTATCAATTTTAAAAATGAGTACGCGTGAGTCCAAACAAAAATCACAAAATCTGATGGACTCACAATTTCACCACCAATTCCAAGACAACACTTCATCTTTTCAACAAAACTGTAACGCCCCGATCCTAAAGATACGGGGACGTTATGGCGACGTACATACGCGAGGCGGAAAACCCCACGTACGTACGCTAAGCCTCAGTACAGTACATTACCTCCACATAGTCATGAGTTCCAGCATGAAATAAGTACAAGAATACCTGCAGAAAGAGGTCAGTGATCATAACAGAAATGAATAATAGGGACAAATAAGATAATAGAAATAATTCACCAAGATACCTATGAAGAGTCCTGGTGAGGAATCTCCTATGTGACTCCAAGGTACTATCTGATAATACGATAACTCCGATCTCCAACCTGGGCACGCAAACCCAGGGTCGTCAGAAAGCGACCTAGTGAGTGGTAAAATGAAGGAGGCAGTAATATATACTACTATAGTATTACAAGCACGATACTAATATATAATGATGTGGTAATAGTGATACCATATAATAATCAGTAGAAATATACAAACATGAAAGCAGTGAAAATACATAAACATGTTATCTTTTAATACCATCACTACCTAGCCGGTTATCATTGGGTCATGTCCATAGTCGTGTCTAGTTTATCGAATACATGGTGACGTGATAGAAATGAACATGCGAGTGGTGACGTGCTAGACGTGTACAGGCAGATGGGCCTATGCAGTGTAATCACTATACAGTGTGGTGTATATACAGTAGTGATGTCTGCTATACAGAAAGCATAATATATGCAATGCAGAACATGCGTCGTATGCCATGCAATGTAGAACATGCGTCATATGCCATCACAGACAATATAACATATGCCAGGTAAAGTAACAAGTATACAGGTAACATGATATCGGATAAAGTAGCATGAACAATAATAAGATAGCATACAGGTACTAAGCATGTTATGTGATTTATACAATAGTAGAAATCAGTACCACCTGATATTACAATCACTCTCTTCCAGTGTCCCATACCACTGGCAGTTCATACTGGAGCCCGCACTCCAGTCGAATCCATCCGGACATGGCCTACGGGTACCATTATCCAAACGAGAGAGTAACCAAATAACAAGTGTTCCCGACGTCACTATTGTGTATACTGTTTTATTATGTTAATTGGAAACCCATGGTCGAGGAGTTCTTATCGGGTAAGTGTATCCCGTGCATACCCGGGATCACGGCCTTTATCAAACCCCTGGCTGCTAAGACCAGAGCCCTCCGCTAAGAGGGGAACAATAATCAAGTACAATAGCTCATGGAGCAATACAATCGGTAGGTAGCACTACATCCCCTGCAGTGGGAGAACAATATGGATCCAGTACATCACCCGATAAGATCTAATCAACCGTCAAGTCTCCCCCATACCCCAGTTAACGTTATGATCTGATATGTCCTGATATATCAAGTATACAATGTAACAAGAACAAATACAGTACCTAATACGGGTAACACGATAACTGGACCTGATCTCTGTTGATAGCATAGAACAATATAACGGGAACAATATACCCGAAAACGGGAACAATATCACGGGAACAATATAACGGGAAAATATAACATGAACAATAGATGTGGGATTCCACATATCGCATATCAACAGCTCTCATGCCAATATCGAGTATATCCATATCAGTAACAGGTAACAATCATATAACAGGAATACGGGAACATGAAACAATAATACATGTAATAAACATGGTGATCCATATGAAAAGACTAGTGAACATATGCATGTGTGACCGTAATCTGTAAACATGCCGTGTATAATGATATGTATGATGATAACAATAAAATGAAATGAGATAGTCCGTGCTTGGTATATCCGTGTATCAGTGGAACATATATGTGTCGCCATAATCTGTGTCACATATCTGCGTATCACTAGTACATGTACTAACAGTAGTCCGTGTATCTCGTTCTACTATGTCCAGTGAATTACAGTCTCTGTGTAATAATGATACCAGTGTATAAAAGAGCGGTGTCTAGCATGTCGGTCTAGCGACAGTGTAGTGCTGTAGCGTATCTGTGAATCAGTATACATGTAACGGTGATCCGATACATGTTATAATAGTGTCCAAGACTATGGTGAATAGTGGCCCGGATGTCAGTGGTACATGTACATGACCTAAGAGACGGCCAGTGTCACACTCAGCATCTTTTCCTGTTTATTACAATGTTTTACCATTGTTTACAGGGTAGTAAATATGATCAATGGGGATTTACCGGTAATCATGTTTTATTCTTAATTAGGCAACCAATCAAGATATTAATCATGATAAAATATAAGTTATAAAAGGAAAACACTCACAAACTGGTTATAGGCCTGTAGCTCTCTTTCCCACGATCGCAACGGATCCAGAATCGTCCGAATCGGAGTCCGGATGCTCCCGATATCGCCCGAATACTAAATCAGAACAAAAATGGTTAAATATGTAATAATAATATTTAAATGCAATTACGGAATGGTACAAGGGGGTTTCTGTAAATATACCTTTATTGGATTTCGGATACGGGTTGGCTCATAACGGGTCGGGTCTAGATCCACAACCCAAACCCGTTTAACTTAAGTTAACGGGTCACACTAAGCGGGTTTTGGGTTTCCAAATAAACCCAATAGGGTATTGGGTTTGGGATCTAACCCAAACCCACAAGAAAGAGGAGGGGCAGCAGCGGCTTGCTGCTGCCGCCTCCACTAGCCAGCCGGCCAGCTGGGCTGGCCGGCGGCGCCGGCGACGCCCGCCGGCGGCGATCCCTACCGCCGGCGGCGGTCGGCCAAGAGAGAGGGTGAGAGAGAGGGTGAGGGAGAGAGGGGGAAACAAAAATTAGAAAGAAAAGAAGGGGAAGAAGTAGCAGCAGAGGAGGAAGAAGAGAAGAAAGAAGAAGAAAAAGAAGAAGAAAAGAAGAGAAGGAGAAAAAGAAAAAGAAAGGGGGAGGGGTGGCTTGGCCGGCGGCGGCCTTGGGTCGCGGCGGCCGGCGGTGGCGCCGGCCGCGCTGGGCTTGGCTGCGGCCCAAGGGAGCAGCCCCTCCCCTTGTGGGAGGGTCTGTACAGAGAGAGAGAGGGAGAGATAGAGAGAGAATTAGAGAGAGAGAGAGAGTTTCTTAGAGAGAGAGGGAGGTTGTAGTTAGAGGGGAGAGATGGATTTTTAAAGGAGGGGGAAACGCCATTTGGTCAATGGCGGTGGAAGAGAAGAGTGTGGAAGAAGGAAGAAAGAAAAAGAAAAGAAAAGAATTTAAAATTATAAAATAATATTATTTCATTTAGCCCAAATTTTGACTAGTCCCGAACGGTACCCAAAAATTACAGAAAATAGAAAATATTATCCTGAGATGTAATATGAAAACAGTTTGAATGAAATAAAAATCGTAGAGCCGATTATCGGTATCGGTCGACACCGACTACAGAGATTTTCCAAAATAATCCAGAAAAGTTCCAAAATCCGAAAAAATCTCAAATATTAGAAAATAATTTTTAAAACTGAAATCGGCTCAATCGGACTACTACGGAGGTCAAATCAATTTTGTACGTCGTATCGAGTACCGATACGGTACTACGTACACCGGGGATCAGGGGGTTACATTTCTCCCCACCTTACAAAAATTGCGTCCTCGCAATTTCCATTCAGGTGTGAGAACAATATTTTCAACCCAAAAGCTGAAATGTTACGGGTCCACGACACTTCCGCTGCGCACTCTGATATCTCTCAGGAACTCGGGATGGAGAAGTATGGTAGTGAACTACTCCTAACGCATGGGAAGCAAGACGATGCAAGGAAAGCGAGAAGGAAATCGGATGTTCTGGTTGACAACTGGAAGGAGGGAAGGAATACAAACGAGCAAGGAAGGACTTGTCAAGGTCACGGTATTCTTGTACTCGTTGCTGGAACCCCAAATTCAGAGACAGATAAGCTTGCATCTGATTCTCATTGTACTGTTGGCAAGAGGCCGAGTATGGACCCCAGGTGGTTACCCACACCAGGTGTGAACCTAGGCTCTGATACCACTATGTAACGCCCCGATCCTAAAGATACGGGGACGTTATGGCGACGTACGTACGTGGGTTTTCCGCCTCGCGTACGTACGTCGCCATAACGTCCCCGTATCTTTAGGATCGGGGCGTTACAAAAACGATGAACCAATCAACTATGAAAAGATGCTTGAAGCCATGACTCAGGCTCAAAACGCTCGTAATCATGACATAGATATTATGGTCCAAAGTCTATGTTCTCACCATTTGGCCAGTTCTAATGTCGCTAACCATTCTGTTAGAGCCGAAGAGTCATGTTGTTTTGGAACACAAGGTTCAATTTCAGCACAATCATTTGAACTTGCCTAAACTCTAAATTTTGAAAATGACATTGACAGTTTGGCAAGTTATCCTTTCCTAAAATTGAACTTGAAAATGAATATGATCATGAACCTCAACTTAGTGATTCAATTCTACTTCCTGATTCAATTATGACTCCAGTGTCTTTACCTGATATCAATCTTTTTCCTGAGTCAACATTAGATTCTGTGTCAATTCATAATGAAATTGAATCGCCCATCTTTGATGATCATCGTATTGAACTTGACCAATTTTATAATTTTGAAAATCCCATTGATAAATTGGCAAGTTCTCATTTTTATGAAATTGAACTCAATGAGAAATGTGACCTAGATTCTCAAATCTATGATCCAGTTCAAATTCCTGAATCAATATTGACTCCTATTTTGTTACCCGACTTGAGTAATATTTTAGAGTCAGTTTTGATTCCCACACCAATCATTCTTGAACTTGAATCACTAATATTAAGTCACTTTTCATTGTTGAAAAATGAATATGGACTTGAGTTTCAACTTCTTGATTTGGACTTACTTCCTGAACTAATCTCGACTCCTGAACCATTACTTGACTTAAGTCACTTTTTTGAGTCGGTTTTAGTTCCCGTACTTTCTGAGTCCAAGTCAATCATTATATCTTTTCACACACCATTTTGGGACAAGACGGTTGACAAATTTGACTCCGAAATTAATTATGAAATTTGGAAATTAGATGGAGTTAAATTTTTAATAAAAATCCTTCATGGATACATCATTTTAATGGGTTATATTAGAGAAATTTCTTGTGGGTTCCTCCGAACTCCACGAAAAGTCGATTGGGCCGCATTTTGTGAACAATCAGACCACCATCGGAACCATCACCTTAAGGTAGTATTTTCCTTCCCTGTCTTCTTTTCATGCATCTATGCATTAATTCATACATTGAGGACAATGCATGAGATAGGTATGGGGGAGGGTTCTAACATAACTTAGGTTTTCTTTTTATTAAAAAAATAAAAAAATAAATTTTTTTAACATTTTCTTTACTTTAAAATTTTTTGAAAATAGAAACAATATTTTGACATATTTTTTTGTAAGAAATTAAGTCAATTTTAAGGAATAGGAAAAATCAAAATTAGTATTTCTTAAACTTGGTCAAAATAAGCTTATTTGTTTGATTTTTAGAGTTAGGAAGATAATTTGTCAAAGTAATTTAGTCTTGATCTTTACCTCAATGAAACATGCACACTTCATACACTTACACACTTAGGGTTCAAAAAACGAGATTCTTATACCTTATAAAAAAAGAAAAAGAAAAAAATATATCTATGAAAGATGAACAAATCTAATTATTGATTAGCTAGGTGCTTTGGCCTAAGTAAGCCTTAGCATTTATGCGAAAGATGATTAGATAAGTTTGAGAAAAAAATATAAAAAAAATCCTCTGATTAAGCTGGGTATTTGTGCCTAATAAAGCATAAGTATTCAAGCCTAAAAGTGGTTCATATAATAAAATCCTTAGTTTTGTGACCTTATTTGCTCGAGTCTTAAGTCCTTGGGGTGTTTTCTCACCTGGTGCCCTAAGACCGTTTGGTTTGGGAGTCATCGATTAAAGGCTCGTTATATGGGTAGATTAGAAAGCCTAATAGAACTAAGGAATAATACCACCAAAAATATATATATATAAATAAATAAGGTATAAGAGTTAGAGTTAATGAACCCTTACTCAAAATTTTCACGGTCACAAGGTGCATATAACTTAGGGTAAAGTAATAGACTAAATGAGAAGTACAATTTGACTCCTTACTTTGATTGATAACAAATTTTGAATAGAGACTAAGTTTAGAAATGAAAATTTTAGTTTTCCTATAACTTATAGATTACTTAAATCTTACAATTATATTTCAAATATTTTCTCTTTCAAAATGCTTTTCAAAAATACTAACTTTTTGTTTTTCTTTCTTTATGGATTTTGTGGGTGTAATCCACTGAAAACCCTTACGAGACAAAACTCGTCCTCTAGGGGAACCTAGAGGTTTAACGGCTTGTTGCACATGCTTAGTGCAATCACGTGACCTGCGAAAGTGGTCTAATAATCTTTAGTATAGTTTAGTTGTTTTGCTCGAGGACGAGCAAAAGATAGGTATGGGGGTGTGATCAGTCGCTAAGATTGCATATTTATTATCATATTCTCATACTTATTATAAAATAAACTCTGCTTGTTCCTAATTATTGTTTAATTTATTTGTAGGCCCATTCCTAAAGGAGAGTGAAGAGAAACTAGCCCAAAAAGCCCACCAAATTCTGATTTAATTCAGAATAAATTCGAAATCAGGGAATCAGGGCAAATCCTGGCAAATCAGAGAGGTTGAAAACCAGTTGAAATGAATCATCCCAAATCAAGCGGTTGAAACCAAAGATCAAAGGCCGTTTTATCACAATTCCAGAGCTGTAACGAGAAATCCAACTGAAGATAAAGCCAGAACGCGAAATCAGGGAATTCCACCAACAGGGTGTGGCCACCTGGCCACACCCTGGCCGCGAAAACGCGGCCAAAGCCGCATTTTCGCGGCTTGGTTAATGAGTTAGGGGGAGCGTTTGCTCCCCCTATCTTCTCACATTTCTCCCCTCTGGGTTTTGCCTATAAAAGGGCAGGATTTTTACTGAAAAGGGGATGACCATGCAGAGATAGGATTTAGTCCACTTTTCTATTTTGTAGTGTAGGTTTTTGTTTTTCTTTTCATATAATTTTTAGTTTTAATTTATGTAAATCAGAGGAGATCAGAGTTTCATAGGAGAACGAGAACGAAGCTTGTGCTTAGAGTGACACCGGTGTAAGATTTCCTTCTTTTCTCCTATTGTTATGAAATCGAATCTGTATTTTCCTTTTGTATGTACTTTATTTTTGTGTTCTTCTTCTTCTTCTCTACTTTTCTTCTTTTGGAACAATTACTCTCCAAGTGAGTCTAAAAGCATCGAAAGAGCCTTGCCTTTGCGAGTGCCACCGATAACTCATGAGGATGGATTTTGAGTTTCATTCTATATCACTTTATATTTACAACGTCTTGATGATATAATGTTGAAGAAATGGGAATCAACTCTTATGGGCTATACGTTGATCGCCTCACTTCAAGGTAACATCATTACAACAGATTCAAGGTAGGTATTTGCCAAAAGAAGTAAGTAATTTATTTTAGTTTCTTTTATTTTCTTTTCTTTTCTTTTATTCTTTAGTTTAGAACACCAACAACACCCACTTCTTTCCATTTTCAATTTCTTTGTAAATAATCATTTCTATTTTTTTCCACCTTCTCATTTTACCACTTTCTTCCTCACTTAACTTTAACCTAATTTTTCTCTTTTCTTTACAAAAACTAAAAGAAGAACTTTAACCATTCTTTGTAACATAAAAGAGAACTGACTAAAAAGCTTCTATCGCTAGTCCCTCCTTGTGGATCACAACCCGCATAGTCACTTGCTATTGCGGTAGAATTGAGCACTTGCACATCTCTATTTAAAAGTTCTAAAATTCTGTTTCTTGTGTGCAGGTTCAACCTCAATCAGCCCAGCTCTTGACAGTTTTTACATCTTCGATGCTTCACTTCCTTCTGATATAGAGAATCTTCAAAACCAGAATTAACCCTGAATGCAGCTCTAGGCCTCCCCTTGGTTGGTACAGGACCAATTGGATCACGTATATTTAATTCTTCGTCATCTCGTAGAACAACGACGGATCCACTGGAACCAATAGTAGTTTTAGACTATGATGATTGATAATTTACTGACATGGCTTTGTATTCACTAGTGGTTTCTTCAGCAAATCTTTCCAAAACTGCGTCCAACTTTGAAAGATGGATATCAAAATCGGCGACCATCTCAAGAATTGCATTAAATTTGGAACGAAGTGTCCACAATCTAGCCGTCCATGGAGTGCCTTGACTGGGAAAAGGCCTAATGCCATTTTCAATTGCATTATTTTGTAACGAGCATCCAACTTTATCTCTGAAGTATATATGATTCTGGTATATGTGTAACGTGATTGCGCCACAAAATACACAGAATATGTCCACAAAGGATACCCTATGTTTCAAATAATGAGCAACTACAAGACACATGAAGTTCATCAGGCTTCTTATAACTGACCTTTTCCCAGCTGTCTTTTGATTCTGAAAAATCACAAACCAAATATTTTGATCCAGGTCCATCCTGTTCCAACTCTTCTGAAAATAGTGTCGTTACAACTACCCATTCCTTTTGGAACAATTGAAAAATCTTCAGGGTATACAACTTTGAAACCTGTATCTCATATGGATTCGATGTACAGTTGGGCACAGAATTCAAACCCCGAAAGTCTTGTTGAGATTCAGAACTACGACGGGCAGCAACAGCTTTATTATATTGGTGAACAAATTCCGCTAGTTTCGTGTTTGCATTGACAAAACCATCAAAGAAAGAATTAATACTCTTAGACCTCTTGCTGGTTGTTATTCCAGCACAGAAAACATCCTTGAGATATGCATTAATCCAGTGTCCACGCAGTCTGTACATCTTCAACAACCAACTGTCTTCTTCTTCTAAATGATATTTTTCATTCATCAGTCGCCATCGCTCCTCGCATGTGCTTATATCACGGGAGGTGTACCAATGATGGAAATCAGAGACCATATCTTCTCCATACTTGTTTGTCATCGAGATTTGTTGCTCGGCAATATGTTTCCGTACATGCCAAAAACAGTACCGGTGCCGAGTAGTTGAAAAAACCATCTTGATGGCATCACCAATCTGGGCATCCTGATCAGTAATAATCAACTTCGGTGTAACTCCATGCATGCACTTGAGCCATTTTTGGAATAGCCACACAAACGTATCCCTCTGCTCATCAGCAAGCAATGCACAGTCAAAGAAAATTGACTGCCGATGATGATTTACTCCAGTGAATGGAGCAAATGGCAAACTCAAGTGATTAGTGCTGTATGTTGTGTCAAAAACGATCACATCACAGAACCTCAAATACGAAGAAATAGCTCTTCCATCAGCCCAAAAAATGCTTCTAAGTGCCCGCATTATCAACTTCACTTGCAAAGAAAAATTCTGGATCGGTCTCGGCTTTCTCTTGGAAATATTTGATGATCGCAATAAACTCATGGCCATGTTATTTCTACGTTGACGAGTAAAATCAATAACTTATTGCAGGCTTACTTCTTCACAACCTTCTCCGTGGCTCATTGCATTCACAACACGGGAAATTTTGAAGGGCGCATTCCCACATCAACCAAATTGCTCATAATATTTCTGCTAATCTTTGATCGATGTATCTGGTGAGAGAAATGGTGATGTACCTTATCCGAGCTTGACAATTCATGTGAATGAGAATCAACAAATTTGGTGACAACACAATATCTTTTATCAAATAAAAACGAAGACGGACATGCATCTCAGCAGGACATGCTACTCTAGTGTCAATTCGACGGTGCACTGTAAGCCCCTCTTGTCTTTTGTCACACAACTTCTTCACACCCTCCTTATTGCAACAAAATTTTCTGCAAATAACTTCATGAGGAGGCCTCCGTGACTTATCTATTCCTTTTCTTCTAACGCCAAAACTCTGTTCCTTGCATAAGAATTGTAAAAATTGTATGCTTCTACATCCGTGAAAAACTGTTTCCCTCAAAAAATATTTGAGCTTCCAGACACTTCTCCATGTGCATTCAGATCTTACAAAACAAATTGACGAACTATATAAATATAAATATTTTTTTAAATATTACATGTCTGAACTGTAATTATTAAAACTGCGACCAAGGTCGCAGATGTAATAAAATCTATATAACTTCTTACTAAAAGGCTGCGATCGTAGTCGTAGTTTCCGTATGAGCAGATTTTTTAAAAACCTGAATAATAACTGTGCAACTCTCTAATGAATATATACTGCGACCTTAAGACACATTCTTAAGATTTAGTGCATAAACTGAATATAATTGACATAGAAACGTGTAAGAATTATAACAATAAGGAATGCGACTTAGATCGCAGTTACAAAATAGCTTTTACAGCCGGAGATTATTTAAAATCAAACTGCGACCGTGTTCGCAATTCTTAAACTTTAGAACAAGTGAATATTTTGTTCTGTAAAACGAATATATGTCGCAGTTCCATATACGCTACAGAGAAAGCTTCCACATTTAAGAAATTGAGGGAAAAAATGACACAATAAAAACCTGTTAATCAGCATGCAAAGATGTCAACCCTTCAATACTTTCAATATTCTGAGAGAAAGTTGAAGCAGATGATATATCCTCCATATTTAGATCGGGAGATAGAGATCGCTTACGACTGCGACCAGAATTGGCAGGGGAAGTAGACTGCTCTGACGTCGACATTAAATAAAAAGAAGAAAAATCTGCTCTGAAAATTGATATTTTCAGAGAAAACTTTATGGCAGGCTAGAAAAGAGAACCTAAATCTGACAAAGAGCGGTAAAAAAATAGGAAAATAATAATAATAAATAATAACCTAAATCTTATAAAGAGCGATAAAAAAGGAGGGAAAAATAACAATAAACAATAATCTAAATCTGACAACGAGCGGTAAAAAATTGGGGGAAAAAATAATAATAAACAATAACGGCGCGAGTACCTTTTACCAAGGGGTATTTAGTAATTTAACTTGTTCCTATAAGTAGGGCGCAACTTAGTGGGGTGACAAATATTGAGCCACGTCACCGCAGGCTGAGAGAGTCTCTCAGCCGTCAGCTCATATACATTTTTCTCTCTATATATATGTGATATATATATATATGTATATATATATGTATATACATGTATATGTATATATATATGTATATACATGTATATGTATGTACATGTATATACATGTACGTGTATGTACATATATATACATGTACGTATATGTATGTATATTTATATGTACGTATATATACACACACACACATATAATCACCTAGAGGGAGTTGAATAGGTGATGGCTAATAAATATGCTGAAATTAAAACAATAAAAATTACTAAAACTTAACCAAATCGACAATTAAGAAACGAAATCATATACCCGGTGAACTTCTCCTCATAATTCCTCTTAAAATAAGAGCTAAGGTGTACAATTGCTTTCTTGATATAAAGAGACTTCAAACGAACAATCTTGCAAGATTAATAAATCAACAATTACAATAGTGCAGTAAATATAATAAAGAGTTAAAGAGATCAAGCGAGATATCCAATCGTAACATAAGGAATTGTTATCGACGTTCGAGCCGCTTGCTCTACATCCCTGCCTTCACCCAATGAAGGATACCACTATAATCAACTTGAATACAACTTAAACTCAATCCCCCAAGAACCGGAGTTACAACCTGACTCACTGCCCTCCATCCATGAGAAACTCTCAAATAACAAAAAATTACAAAACTTGATGATCTTCACAAGATCACAAATACTCTGTATTACAACTTCTCTATAACTTAGAGTATGGAATTGATAGTTCAAAAAAAGTGTGAGAGAAAAAGAAAATAAGATTGAATAGCATAAGAAACTTTTGTAGAACATTTTTGTAAACTTTGATTGATTTTCTTAATTGATTGATGCAAACACTCTCTAATCACTCCTATATATAGGAAAATGTTAGAGAACATTACTCACTAAATAGAAGTAATAAAAAACATGTTAAAAACATAAAATAAATATTGAAAACAAATCTCAAGTTTAGATAAGAAAATAGCCGTGGGAGACAAAACATGCTAGTTAATTGCCTGGCTATTGATAACTATACATGCTTGTCGACAGGCATGGCTCCATCAGTCACATTTTTCAAAAACTGCACAAGAATTATCGACAACTAGGGTTGGTTGCCGAAAGACTGAGACAATCTCAGTCTCTATTCACTCAACTGTCGACTACTTCTTTGGTTGTCGACAGACTGAGCTCAGACTTAGTCTTTGTTAAGCCCCATGTAGACAACTAGTGTTTGCTGTCGACAACTATTGTTTGCTATCAATCGCTGAGATGTACTCAGCCCTGTGCACCCATGTATCAGCAGATGACAACTATACTCGGTTATCGACTGTCATAATACACTGGACAGTTATAAATCTTGATTTTAAAATTATTTTGTAATATAATTAAATATATTATTTTAAACATATTTTTGAGTACAAATGGACATGATCAAAACATGTTTTAAACATTTAAAAAATAAAAATATTTTGTATATGTTTAAACTTAACTTTTTAAAATATAAACCATAATCTAAAAATCATAAAATTATTTTGAAAAACCTTTGTGTGTGTGTTTCTCTTGAGCATCAATTCTCTACTCTAAATTTTTAACAAACTAAATATCTTACTATCATATTACAGTATATTCAATCTTCAAATTTTCAAGTGGACTTCTCTAAAATTGTCTTCTTGAGTTTGAATCCAATACTTTAATTGATCTTGTTGAATTAATCTTGAATATTTCAATATCTCTTTTTGAAGATAAGCATCTCACTCTTGAAAACCTATATACATAAAAACACTTTGAATATAATTAGTACCACTAAACTATATGAGTTTTAGAATCATCAAAATAAATAGTGATTGTACCCTTGGGCCAACAATATACACACATATATATAAATATGTGTGTGTGTGTGTGTGTCTATATATATCATTCGATGCATGGGTAAAAGGCTTGGAATTGTTTGATTTTTCCTGACTAGTCTAATTAGAGTATGTAAATAAAGATAAATGAAGCTTAATTTGAAATCGTTTTCATAAAGTCATTTCCCTGTATATATGGTGAGTGTGTGCGCTCGCGCACATATATTCTGCAAATTTATATTTTAATTTTGTAAATATATTCATTTGCTAACTAAAATTTGCACCACTACACATGTAACTAAATTTCTTAATTCTTTGTATCTCAACATTTTTAACACTAATATTTATTTCATCATTACTTGAGAAAAGGATCTTGTGAGTATCAGTATAGATGATATTTATCTGCAATCATGCAAGACAAAGAAAAGATGGATGAAACTTATATTCAAAACTCGATCTCATATACTAATACTTTTCCATGCAAATTATGTTGCCCCAAAAACTCATCACTAGTTTTGATGATGATTAACTCATGTAGTTATAGTACTAATGATCTCGTATTATTTTAGTTTCAGATTTATTCAAGATCATGGTTTAGTGTTTAGCTTCAACAGAGACTAAAAGTCTAAGTTTTGAAGCTAACTAGTATTGATTTAATAGCTCAAGCATGAAGATCATATAAAGTACTCAAGAAGGAGTCTAACTCAAAAGAATTAAGTTTGATCGACTCAAGATAAAGAAGAATATCATTTCAAGAAGAAGATTCTAATTTGTAAGGATATTTAGATTTTTTTTGTAAAGTTTAGATTAGACTTGATTGCTCAAGCTTATACACACACACAAAAGTTTGATATTATTTTCAAGATCAAGTATATTGGGTTTTGTTTTAACCTGTTTACGTTTTTATATTTAACATTTTAGAAAAAAAAGTTTTATTTCAAAATGGATTTTATCTTAAAAGGAAGTTTACATGTTTGTAATATGTGTCGATTTTTTAAATCTCACATATTTGTGCTCAAAATGTATTTATATGAACTTATTTTTGTGGAATTTATAGAAATTTATTTGGATTCAAAAGAAAAACAATGTTTAAGTTTATGTTTTAAGTTTTTATCTTTTATATAGACAGCCCATTAAAACTGTGAACAACCCACTAGAGCAATCAATAGACTTCATTACAGAGCTGTCGGCAGGGTGTTACAAAGAGCAGGGTTTTCAGTATTTGGAGCTCTGTCGACAGTTTGCTTCAGCTGTCGAAAACTGATACAACCGTGTATCAGTTAGCTATCGATGAATAAACTTCGCAATAGCTAAAATTATAGCCATTGCACACAGAGTTGTCGACAGCTCTCTTGGACTGTCGACAACGATTTTAATTTGTTCAATTTATATTTCAAAACTAAAACGTGTACTTTGTGTTAATCTTCTTGTTTTGACTTTTCTAATGATTATTTTTGGTAATCCTATAAATAGGGGTATTGTTCATAACCCTAACCGTATAGTTTTTGAGTTTTATAATTTACATCTATTCAAAAAAAATTGAAAGATTTTCAAATTTCTATTCAAAGTTTAAGTTTTAGAGGTTTGAAAACAAGTTTAAGGAGAAGTTTCGTTTTAGCTACAAATTTTCTTATCTTCAAAGAAGTATTTCCAATTGTTTTCTCAAAAGTTTGAATTCTAAATTCCAAGTTTTCTCATACAAGCTTGAGTCATCTTCTCTATCTACTCTATAGAAGCCTTGTTTTGTGAGAAAATTCATTATTTGTGGTCAAGAAGATATCACCAAGTATTTCAACCTTTGTTCTACAATTTGTTGAAGGTTGTGGCCTCGGAGTGAGCTTGCGGACTCTTGTATTGTGTTCTTGCGAAAACAAGTAAGGAAACTTGTAGGTATTGTAGTGAAAATCCTTTATTATGGTGAAAGCGGGAGCGTAGAGCAAGTTGCTCAAACTTTGAAATAATTCTCTTGTGTTTGCGATGACTCTATTTTCTTTCTACTCTACTCTACTCTTCTCATTTGTGTCTCTCTCTCTCTCTCTCTCTCTCTATATATATATATATATATATATATATATATATATATATATATATATATATATATATATATATATATCTTGCTTGTTCATAATCATCTATCTTTTATGCTTGATATAGTTTGTATGCTTACACTTTTTGAATCAAGAGGCTATTAAAGTACCTTAACTCTTATTCAAGAGGAATCTCAAGGAAAACTTATAGGGCCCTTCATCGAAAATTCGGCTTCACTTCTTGGTCACTATTTATAGTAGTTGAAGTTTTAATTTTGCAATTGATTAGCAATTCACCTATTCACCCTCTCTAGATGATTTTAATTGGTACCAGAGCTTGGTGCTTTTGATATTTTATTTAACCACCATAAAGAGATCCTATTTTTGCTAATTACTATTTTTGCTACACACATGTGACCAATAGATCTATAGATTGTCCACTCAAGTTTGATAGTCTTAACTTTCCTATTTAGAAAGTTAAGATGTCTCTCTTCCTTAGATCACAAGGAAATAGAGTGGCCAAAGTAATTACAAGAGAATTTATTGAACCCACATTTGGTGATAATGACACTGGTCCATAGCACCTTCAAAGAATATGAAGCCAATGCAAAGGCATCATATACTTTGATGCAATCACTCAATGATGATGATCTATCTCGGTCATCGATTGCACATCGATCTATGATATATGATAATGTTTGACCACTACATATGAAGGCACTCCACAAGTGATGAAAGCAAAATTAATTTGTTTAATTCACAATATGGTAGATTTATATGCTTGACCGTGAATCAATTGATGAAATGCTTACCTGGTTTACCGCAATTACTAATGAACTTATTTCTTTGGGTAAACCCATTGCAAATGATCAAAAGGTGTGAAAGATCCTTAGAGCACCTTTCGAATCTTGAGAGATAAAAACTACCACCTTAAAAGAGCTCAACGACAAAGAGAAAAAAACACTTTACCGATTTCCTGGGGGACTTGAAGAGGAGATGAAGGCAAGCGAATATCGTGAGTCACATAAGATTGGTGTTGCGTTCAAGCCCTCTTCAGGAGAACACAAGAAAAAAAATTGCAACTCCAACCATCTCGGATGATGAGCAAGAAGATGATGAAGAACTCACTATCCTGATGAAGAACATGAGAAGAATGTACCATAAGAATGAAAGGAGAAGTAGCCCAATAAAAAAAAGCAAGATAAAAGCAATGAAAATCGCCACTTGGGATACAGATAGTGGATCCTGATTGGTAGTGAAAAGTTCATTTTTATCATCATATTTACCATCACATTTTCATATTTATTCATTTAATTCTGCACATTTATTAATATTTTGTAATTTATTGTGTGCAGGCCTCGAATTCTTATTTTTATAATAAATAAAGCTTAATGAAGCCCAAAAGCCCACATTTGAAGCCCAGGTGTAAAAGTGCAAATATCAATTGTCAAAGTGCAAATACACAAAGGGCTGAAGTTGCAAATATCAAAGATGAGGGAAGGATAGACTTCTACCCAACCCTAAACTCTTGCAGATGAGAATGAAAAGAGTGCAGAGATAAGGAAATTCGTTTAAAAGAGATTGGAGAATTCAAAATCTAGGTAACTTGATTATCAAGTTATCTCGAAATCCCAATATGAAGAGTCAGGATCATACTTCCAGAAGCAGGCGCCCACATGGACGGACCAGGAGAAGCCACGCGACAAAGCGCGTGGCCTGACTCCACTATACTGCCGCAATTTTGCGGCAAAAGCTGCAATTTTGCGGCATTTTGGATGAATCTGAATACCAGATTTCGTGGGCAACTTCATCCGGGACTCTTCGGCCTTCTGCACCTATAAATACCCCCTGCAGTGCAACGTACAGGGCATCCAGAGACGATTAGGGTTTTCTTTAGCCATTTTTATTTCAGCAAGTTGTAATTTTCGTTTTATGCCCGTTGTGGAGAAGAAGGAGCTTTGTAATTGGAGATTATTCTGCAATAAAGGTCACTCTTTGTTCTCATTTAATTTCTGCAATTTAATTTTATTTTGTGATCTCTCTAGTTTTCTTTTTAATCTGTGATCTCTTCTGGTTTTCTTTTTCTTTGTTTCCTTGCAATCTTTCTCATTAAATAATAATAAAAAAATAAATAAATTGAAAAAGAAGAAAAAATAATGATGATGAACTAATCCTCTCTAGTGGTTTGCTGAGATTCTTAAAGCAACCCTAGAGCAGTTAAGCCTTGATCTGATTAACGAACATCTCTAGAAACCCTAGGTTTAAAGGCAACTTTTCTAGAAGATTAAACAAATACCTAGAATTCCTAATCTAGGTTGCATATTAAAAAGACTTTTCATGACTTCAAACTTAAGAACTAGGACAGCATAAATTTGAGATTCATCTTCTATTAAGCTGTACCTAGATGTTAGGATGAACCATAGCTTGGCTTTTAAATAATGTAACTTAGTTAGAATCTTGTATTGAATTTTTCTTGCTTGAATTATTTGTAATAACCTAGGGTGAATCATGTACATCTTAAGATGAAGATCAAGCCCCTTAACTTGCAATAGGGTTGTGGTAGAAAATCAGCAAAGCCACATCTTTCATATCATATATCTCAAATTTAATCACTTCTTCTCTTATTTTGAAGTTAAAGAGGAATCGGGTCGAAAAGCTTGTATCGCATCCTTCCCTGAGGATCACGACCCGCTTGAGCCCTTGCTACAGCGGATTCACATTGAGACTAAGAAATCTGAACTTTAATTCTTTTTATTCTTAAAATCTCAATCAAAATTTTGGATCCGAAAGTAAGGATGATTCCGCACACATGTGTTTCGTGGTTCAAGGGGATGATCCCCTTGAGGTAATTTCGAAATCTAATTTAGACTGTGATGATATTAGCATTGAATAATTAGGAGAAGCATTTGAACAACTTTCTGATAATTGTGATTTGCTCAAAAAGAAATTTTTAAAATTGAAGAAAGAAATGAGGTTTTGCAAAATCAATTAAAATAAGTTCAAAGAAAATATATCTATTTCTCTCGAAAATATCAAAAAGAATTTTGATGTTTATAAAGTTTCTTTTAAAGCAAAAACTCTTAATTTTGATAAAAATGAGATTTGTGCTTTAAAGAATAGAGTTGATTATTTGGGTTCAATTTTGAACCATTGTGCTTTTGACCATAAGAGATGCGAATTCTTGTTTCAAAAAAAAATAAGCTTTCACACATTCACATATATGACACAACATGCACAAACACAGCATACTCACAATTGCCCATGTGTATTACAGTTCACATTATGGCCGCAAAGGTCACCTTGCTATGTTTTGCTTTCATAGAATAAAGATTTCATATAAAAATATTTGGGGTTAGAAATGCTAACATTCAAGGACCCAAGAAGATGTGGGTATCAAAATCTACACAAATTATATATGATGTAGGTGTGAGCTCTCTAAAAACTTGAGAGAGTTTTGGTACCTTAGAGGTGGATGCAAATTGGAACTTGATGGATAAATCAATTTAGGGTCTATTTGGTTGTCGTAATTTGCCATAATTCGTAAGTCGTAATTGGTAAAGTTTTTTTGGTTTTAAATGAGTTACATGAATATAAGTTTTATGATTTTTGGTTGGTAAAATAAATTTATAAGTGAGAAAGTGTATTGTGTTTTACGGTGTTTGGTTGTCGTAATGTGTAACATAAGTGAAAAAGTTGACCACAAAATTAACTATTTGGTGATTTAAAAATTTTAATATTGCAAGTAAATACTAAAATGCTAAATATTAGAAAAAAATTAATATTAACATAAAAATAATACAAATTTACATGACCACAAAATTAACTGTAACTAGGCTGTAAATGAGTGGTAATTTGGTTGCAAGTGTGCGGTAGTTGAGTTGTGTAAGTCTTTTATGAATTACGGTCTAAACAAATGCCGTGGTTGTAATTGGGTTGTAAGTCATTTATGAATTACGGACTTTTTACGACTTTCATGACGAAACAAATAGCCTCTTAGTGTATCACTATCAAGGAGTTTTGGTGAAAAGACCACTTTGATTTAGAGAAATAGAGATTAGTCTTATTGGTATCGTTAACTGTAACGGTCCCAGTTTTTAGATCCTCAATTAACATAAACATTATTTTAACTGATAGATTATCATAATCACCTCCCAATCTATATAAAAAAAATTTGGCAGCACTTCCTTTGTAAATATTGATATAACCAAATATACAATTTTATCCACAATAATTTCGGCGAACATCCACCTACTTATTCTCAATTCAAACATGTAAATTAAAGTCAATAACTGCCCATACCATCATAATAATATTTCAGCTCACGACGGCATACTTATTCTCCAATTACAATTTCGGCTTGACCTCGCCTACTTATATGAAAATAAAAGAATCATATGCTCGAGAGTACCCCTCTCGACATTCAGAGCCTCCTTCTCGGCATCCACCATATAACACTAAATTATTTATACTCCAACTCATCAAGATTTTAGCCATCTAACTTATACTATAATAGCATCAATAAGAATGTAAACAATACAATATGAAGTTTTACAAATACAATTACAACTCCAAAACTGCTCTACATAACAAAATTCCAACGAAGCGCTTGAAACCTTAAATTGAGCCTTCGCCTTACCATAACCTAAAAAAATAATAATCTGTGGGGGGTGAGCTCAACAGCTCAGTGAGGAGAGTAAAAGAGAATTAGGATATGATATACATGTCAAAATAAAAGGAAGCATGTTTTTCTTCAAATGGCGAGGCGAAAAAAAATGAAATAAAGAAAAGAAATAATTATACCAACCTAAACAGTCGCCCCGACTATCACCATAGTTTGCCAAAATGACTTGACTCTTTCGACCAATGACTGTACAACTTAATCTCTGCACTGATTTTATAAGGTTATGATTTGTATCGAACACCTTACTTTAGTGACTTACTTTATTACCAGATTCATTCGTGTATACATAATATATACACTATACACGACGTTACATCAATCACAGTAAGTTAACCCAGATGGTACATATATTATAAAATATACTAATATGTTGTATATCATATCACCATTCAAGTACTGCATGGATTAACCCTTGCACTTTCACCCATCATATAATATTTCATTATCTCTTGTAATAAAGCAGAGTTTCACAGTCATGCATAAAGGATAAGCATATAACACTATTCAATTTTAATAAGCACATCTTATTTCATGACACACGACCCATCTCATACCCCGTCTTCACACCTACCAGCTCCCGCTGGCCCCTTCCTACATTAACACACACAATATCATACCCCGTCTTCACACCTACCAGCTCCCGCTGGCCCCTTCCTACATTTAACGCACACAATATCATGTCCCGTCTTCACACCTACCAGCTCCCGCTGGCCCCTTCCTACATTTACATGAGAATAACACGACATGCATACACATTACATACACATTACATATACATCAACTATCAAGGTAACACACACAGTGCCTGTTGTGTTGTGATATACTTTTTCCATTCACCAATCATGTCATTGATGTGTCACACCTGGTCAAGTTCGTGTAACTAACAAATATATGCACGCATTCAAACATACATACTACTTACACTTCTCATTCATTTACGACGCATCAGTTACATTCTCGATACTCGTTCTTTATATGATTAGTTCTTTTATCTAGTTATGATTCTTCATTCACATATTGGATATTTTGGCATGAAATTGACTTCACTACTTATCTGTGATTAGAGTCTTAACATGTCTTGAACATAATAGTAGTCCACTAGTCATCCGGCATAACAATCAATAAGCAATCATTAACAAGGTATCAACTATATATATATATGGTTCTACGATGTAAAACAAGAGTATATGTACAAGTACTATACACACACCCCACGTCCATACTCCTTAATGATGTAACCGACTACTTAATCCAAATCTTGTGTGTCTCATATATATACACTTCGGCTTAGTGTCACACTACTCATTGATAATCTATTCCACTATCGATCTTACTAAAAATTTTATGATTATTAACTAACACATTAATTTATGAGTATTATTCTTATAGAATCATCATCATACTTCGCTAGCTATATTATATTCAAATTCTAATTTAATTACACAGTTGTTATACAACCAAAATTTTATTTCACTGCAACTGGTGATTTAGATCGAAAGATCAGAAGCAGTGCTCCAATTATATATCTCAAATATCCGCCTTGAACGGATCATATTTTGAATATCCAATTTCACAAATTCAATTCTAATTTACTACCGATCTTTATTTCAATATCTAGATTCTTTCAAGCATTCTGATACTCGAATAAGAAACTGCTTTCAATTAAGAGCAACTCGTGCAACTATCACACATGATATATATATATATATATATATATATATATATATATATATATATATAATAATATATATTATATATATATATTATATATATATATATATATATAAAATCTCAAGACTACATAGAAGGACTCATGAAGTTTCAAGACGATAAAAATAATAGATGGTCTTTGATGATTGTGATGTGGGAAAAACTGATTTCAAGTCTAAGTAAGTTACAAAGTTTTTTTCCTAATTCCTATAGAAAGGGAAAGAGTTTTTCATTGGTACATCATATATCCTAATTAAGTATAAAGAACATCACTAGTGGGTCACAACGAAACCATGTGGTTAATTTATGGATCAACAGGGCAAGTAAGACTTTTACGCTCTTATTTGTCAATTAGCGAAAAGAATGAAAGTCTACTGCTATATATAACTTATTTTCTTTAGCTATTTTCTTTCCTTCCTACAAGTATCAGTAGATTCTCAGTCATCTGGATATCATATAAGTTAATTAGAAGGTAACTATAACAAGAGAACTTCTATACATCAAAGATTCTATCTTTCGAACAATCACTGATATTTTTATTATAACTTTTATTTCAGATATTTAAATAAAATATGAGAAATTTTGCTAGAAACTAGACTTAATTACCTTTCCAATGATATATTATATGACAATTTTATTTAAGAAAAATATACTAAATAATCAGAAACTTCTTGGTCGGTTAAAAATTCTGCAACACAGTAGTGTTGACCAACTTGCCATATTTTGACGATAACTTTCAACACAGACCTTCAATAGGGATACGGTAAGAACCGTTAGAAAGCTGACTTGATTATCTTTCTAACGACATATAATATGATACTTATTACTTATAATCCCTAGGCGAACTCCCTCTGAATTTACAGATCATAAAAACTGAACAGATTGCACACATTTCTAATGTCCCCAAATTTGGGTTAGTTTCAAATGTTTTAAATCCCTTCACCAAATTAAATCACAACTAATAGTTCTCTTATTTGATTACTCTATTCAGAATAAAATGAGTTAGGTCATGAAGTTACTTATTTTTGTCAAGAAAATATAAAATTTATATCAAATAGATCGAAGGGTTTCCCATCCTCTTTCTCATAATCTAATATCATAACCACAACAAATTTATAAATTTCATTTGAGATCAATCAATATACCGAGAGATCTAAAGATATATCATCAAATTTTGCAAGAAAATAAAGGGAAAAAAGGAAAACTTTGGAACTCCCTCACCTTGCTCCGCCGGCCGGCCGCGGCCCATGGCCGGTCGCCGCGCCCCATGGGCCGGCGCCCTTGGCCGGCCGCCGCCCATGGCCGGCCGCCCTTGGCCGACCGACCCTTCGCCGCCCCGATCCGCGAGAGAGAGAGAGAGAGAGAGAGAGAGGATCTCTTAGGGTTTGAAATTTTTGGATGAGAATGAGAGATGGTTTTGAGAGAAATTTCTCTCTAGGGTTCCCTAATTTAGAGAGATGAAAGGGAACGTAACTTTCAGCCTGAGAAAGGAAAGAGAGATGGGAAACTTTTTCATCCCTCCATTTACACATAACCCCTTCCCAAACAAATTTGCACTATGAATTTCTCTCCCTTCCTCTCATGAAGCCACATGTCCCTACTCATGCCACATGTCTCCACCATTCCCAAATAAAATCTTAGCCATCCATCTACCCACTTCATGCATACCTACCCTCTTCCACTAACTATTATGAATATATAATTATAGTATTTTTCTTGGTATTTACTTGTATTATCTTGTATTTACACAATATTCCAATACATCCATGCAATGTATATATTTATATACACACATATGTTCCATATCCATATATATACATGCCAAAATATTCTTACACCTATATTTAAAATTATTAATATTTATTTCACTTCAAATTTCCCCCATAATAAAATTAAAATAAATAAAAATTCTATTTTACACAAAACACGTTCAATCATCATCTTAAATAATTCTGTCGGATCACGTTAATCAAATATTAGGATATTAAATTAGGATTTTAAATAATCGGGGTGTTACAGTTCTACCCCCCTTATAAAAGTTTCGTCCTCAAAACTTAGCACCTGAGTAAGTATAAAATCTTTGCATTTTTCCTGCTTATCAAAAAATCTTTCTATGATGCAATATCTTTCTCGATTATTCACCTCAAAATTCATTATCCCCTAATCACATCTACACTATGTTCTTTACGATCCAAATTAATCTTGGCTCGCTTGATATTTTAATCATTCCCTTACTCCAGTGTCCCATACCACTGGCAGCTCATACTGAGGGCCCACACCCCTAGCAGAGCACATTCGAATTATGGCATGTGGGTACCATAATCCAAACATAAGGCAATGACTAAATATCTTACGATTCGGGATTAATCATACGCGTAAGAACTCCTACCCCTTAAACTACCCATATCAAACAACACATTCATATACATACAACGCACAAGCATACAATTCAACATAGCAACCAGTTCTACCAATCAATCATCTTCCTACTATACCTGCTCTAGGTCAAATCCTTATGCGAAAATCCTGAGCTCTGATACCAACTGTAACGGTCCCAGTTTTTAGATCCTCAATTAACATAAACATTCTTTTAACTGATAGATTATCATAATCACCTCCCAATCTATATAAAAAAAAATTGGCAGCACTTCCTTTGTAAATATTGATATAACCAAATATACAATTTTATCCACAATAATTTCGGCCAACATCCGCCTACTTATTCTCAATTCAAACATGTAAATTAAAGTCAATAACTGCCCATACCATCATAATAATATTTCAGCTCACGACGGCATACTTATTCTCCAATTACAATTTCGGTTTGACCTCGCCTACTTATATGAAAATAAAAGAATCATATGCTCGAGAGTACCCCTCTCGACATTCAGAGCCTCCTTCTCGGCATCCACCATATAACACTAAATTATTTATAACTCCAACTCATCAAGATTTTAGCCATCTAACTTATACTATAATTAGCATCAATAAGAATGTAAACAATACAATATGAAGTTTTACAAATACAATTACAACTCCAAACTGCTCTACATAACAGAATTCCAACGAAGCGCTTGAAACCTTAAATTGAGCCTTCGCCTTACCATAACCTAAAAAAAAATATAATCTGTGGGGGGGTGAGCTCAACAGCTCAGTGAGGAGAGTAAAAGAGAATTAGGAATATGATATACATGTCAAAATAAAAGGAAGCATGTTTTTCTTCAAATGGCGAGGCAAAAAAAATGAAATAAAGAAAAGAAATAATTACTGTAACGGTCCCAGTTTTTAGATCCTCAATTAACATAAATATTCTTTTAACTGATAGATTATCATAATCACCTCCCAATCTATATAAAAAAAAATTTGGCAGCACTTCCTTTGTAATATTGATATAACCAAATATACAATTTTATCCACAATAATTTCGGCCAACATCCGCCTACTTATTCTCAATTCAAACATGTAAATTAAAGTCAATAACTGCCCATACCATCATAATAATATTTCAGCTCACGACGGCATACTTATTCTCCAATTACAATTTCGGCTTGACCTCGCCTACTTATATGAAAATAAAAGAATCATATGCTCGAGAGTACCCCTCTCGACATTCAGAGCCTCCTTCTCGGCATCCACCATATAACACTAAATTATTTATAACTCCAACTCATCAAGATTTTAGCCATCTAACTTATACTATAATTAGCATCAATAAGAATGTAAACAATACAATATGAAGTTTTACAAATACAATTACAACTCCAAAACTGCTCTACATAACAGAATTCCAACGAAGCGCTTGAACCTTAAATTGAGCCTTCGCCTTACCATAACCTGAAAAAAAATAATAATCTGTGGGGGGGGGGTGAGCTCAACAGCTCAGTGAGGAGAGTAAAAGAGAATTAGGAATATGATATACATGTCAAAATAAAAGGAAGCATGTTTTTTTTCAAATGGCGAGGCGAAAAAAATGAAATAAAGAAAAGAAATAATTATACCAACCTAAACAGTCGCCCCGACTATCACCATAGTTTGCCAAAATGACTTGACTCTTTCGACCAATGACTGTACAATTTAAATCTCTGCACTGATTTCATAAGGTTATGAGTTATATCGAACACCTTACTTTAGTGACTTACTTTATTACCAGATTCATTCGTGTATACATAATATATACACTATACACGACGGTACATCAATCACAGTAAGTTAACCCAGATGGTACATATATTATAAAATATACTAATATGTTGTATATCATATCACCATTCAAGTACTGCATGGATTAACCCTTGCACTTTCACCCATCATATAATATTTCATTATCTCTTGTAATAAAGCAGAGTTTCACAGTCATGCATAAAGGACAAGCATATAACACTATTCAATTTTAATAAGCACATCTTATTTCATGACACACGACCCATCTCATACCCCGTCTTCACACCTACCAGCTCCCGCTGGCCCCTTCCTATATTTAACACACACAATATCATACCCCGTCTTCACACTACCAGCTCCCGCTGGCCCCTTCCTACATTTAACGCACACAATATCATACCCCGTCTTCACACCTACCAGCTCCCGCTGGCCCTTCCTACATTTACATGAGAATAACACGACATGTATACACATTACATACACATTACATATACATCAACTATCAAGGTAACACACACAGTGCCTGTTGTGTTGTGATATACTTTTTCCATTCACCAATCATGTCATTGATGTGTCACACCTGGTCAAGTTCGTGTAACTAACAAATATATGCACACATTCAAACATACATACTACTTACACTTCTCATTCATTTACGACGCATCAGTTACATTCTCGATACTCGTTCTTTATACGATTAGTTCTTTTATCTAGTTATGATTCTTCATTCACATATTGGATATTTGGGCATGAAATTGACTTCACTACTTATCTGTGATTAGAGTCTTAGCATGTCTTGAACATAATAGTAGTCCACTAGTCATCCGGCATAACAATCAATAAGCAATCATTAACAAGGTATCAACTATATATGTATGGTTCTACGATGTAAAACAAGAGTATATGTACAAGTACTATACACACACCCCACGTCCATACTCCTTAATGATGTAACCGACTACTTAATCCAAATCTTGTGTGTCTCATATATATACACTTCGGCTTAGTGTCACACTACTCATTGATAATCTATTCCACTATCGATCTTACTAAAATTTTATGATTATTAACTAACACATTAATTTATGAGTATTATTCTTATAGAATCATCATCATACTTCGCTAGCTATATTATATTCAAATTCTAATTTAATTACAGTTGTTATACAACCAAAATTTTATTTCACTGTAACTGGTGATTTAGATCGAAAGATCAGAAGCAGTGCCCCAATTATATATCTCAAATATCCGCCTTGAACGGATCATATTTTGAATATCCAATTTCACAAATTCAATTCTAATTTACTACCGATCTTTATTTCAATATCTAGATTCTTTCAAGCATTCTGATACTCGAATAAGAAACTGCTTTCAATTAAGAGCAACTTGTGCAACTATCACACATGATATATATATATATAAATCTCAAGACTACATAGAAGGACTCATGAAGTTTCAAGACGATAAAAATAATAGATGGTCTTTGATGATTGTGATGTGGGAAAAACTGATTTCAAGTCTAAGTAAGTTACAAAGTTTTTTCCTAATTCCTATAGAAAGGGAAAGAGTTTTTCATTGGTACATCATATATCCTAATTGAGTATAAAGAACATTACTAGTGGGTCACAACGAAACCATGTGGTTAATTATGGATCAACAGGGCAAGTAAGACTTTTACGCTCTTATTTGTCAATTGGCGAAAAGAATGAAAGTCTACTACTATATATAACTTATTTTCTTTACCTATTTTCTTTCCTTCCTACAAGTATCAGTAGGTTCTCAGTCATCTGGATATCATATAAGTTAATTAGAAGGTAACTATAACAAGAGAACTTCTATACATCAAAAGATTCTATCTTTCGAACAATCACTGATATTTTTATTATAACTTTTATTTCAGATATTTAAATAAAATATGAGAAATTTGCTAGAAACTAGACTTAATTACCTTTCCAATGATATATATATGACAAGTTTAATTTAAGAAAATATACTAAATAATCATAAACTTCTTGGTCGGTTAAAAATTCTGCAACACAGTAGTGTTGACCAACTTGCCGTATTTGATGATAACTTTCAACACAGACCTTCAATAGGAATACGGTAAAAACCGTTAGAAAGCTGACTTGATTATCTTTCTAACGACATATAATATGATACTTATTACTCATAATACCTAGGCGAACTCCCTCTGAATTTACAGATCATAAAAACAGGACAGATTGCACACATTTCTAATGTCCCCAAATTTTGGGTTAGTTTCAAATGTTTTTAAATCCCTTCACCAAATTAAATCACAACTAATAGTTCTCTTATTTGATTACTCTATTCAGAATAAAATGAGTTAGGTCATGAAGTTACTTTATTTTTGTCAAGGAAATATAAAATTTATCAAAATAGATCGAAGGGTTTCTCATTCTCTTTCTCATAATCTAATATCATAACCACAACAAATTTATAAATTTCATTTGAGATCAATCAATATACCGAGAAATCTAAAGATATATCATCAAATTTTGCAAGAAAATAAAGGGGAAAAAGGAAACTTTGAAACTCCCTCACCTTGCTCCGCCCCGGCCGCGCCCCATGGCCGGTCGCCGCGCCCCATGGCCGGCCGCCCTTGGCCGGCCGCCGCCCATGGCCGGCCGCCCTTGGCCGACCGACCCTTCGGCCGCCCCGATCCGCGAGAGAGAGAGAGAGAGAGAGAGAGAGAGAGGATCTCTTAGGGTTTGAAATTTTTGATGAGAATGAGAGATGGTTTTGAGAGAAATTTCTCTCTAGGGTTCCCTAATTTAGAGAGATGAAAGGGAACGTAACTTTCAGCCTGAGAAAGGAAAGAGAGATGGGAATCTTTTCATCCCTCCATTTACACATAACCCCCTTCCCAAACAAAATTTGCACTATGAATTTCTCTCCCTTCCTCTCATGAAGCCACATGTCCCTACTCATGCCACATGTCTCCACCATTCCCAAATAAAATCTTAGCCATCCATCTACCCACTTCATGCATACCTACCCTCTTCCACTAACTATTATGAATATATAATTATAGTATTTTTCTTGGTATTTACTTGTATTATCTTGTATTTACACAATATTCCAATACATCCATGCAATGTATATATTTATATACACACATATGTTCCATATCCATATATATACATGCCAAAATATTCTTACCCTATATTTAAAATTATTAAATATTTATTTCACTTCAAATTTCCCCATAATAAAAATTAAATAAATAAAAATTCTATTTTACACAAACACGTTCAATCATCATCTTAATAATTCTGTCGGATCACGTTAATCAAATATTAGGATATTAAATTAGGATTTTAAATAATCGGGTGTTACATTAACTATCTCTATCCTCTATTTAATTTATATATGTTTTTAATTCGTTGCTTATAAGCATATGTTGTTTTTATTTTAACTATATATTTGAATGCAAATTTTGTTAGAACTTATGATATACTTGTAATTTTGAGATAAACTCTTGATTTCTCGCCTAACATGATTCATAGTCTTTGTGTACTTAATTCTAGCTTAGTTATATGTGTATATTCTTATTTTGATGATTCTTGCATTTATATATGCAATTCTTTGAAAATAATTTATTTTAAAATTGATATAGTTTTTGAATCAAATTCAAACTATTTTCTTTACATGATAGTATTTTCAAATTATTTTCACTATTTTTAACTAAATATTTTTGAAAATATTTACGCTTAGTGGGCGGTTGGTTGGGTGATCATGCCTTGTATAGTTATTTCTTTGGCATGCACATGCAGGTTGGTGATAACAATGAGTTATACACATGATTCATATGATATTTAATTTTTGTATACTCATTCACGTTTATCTACATATGTATGCCTTAAATTTAATTGATTTAAATTTTAATTGGTATTCAAGTGGTATTGATATTCATACATATATATGAGTTGATTGATTGTTCATGTTCAACAATGCCCATACATGTTTCTTATAGCACAATTGTCACATGCTAAGCTTAATTTCAGTTTAATTGGTATTTTTTTCAAATACACTCGTTTTATTCTTAACAAGCTTATGCACTTGTTTTATTAGTGTTTCATAAAGAGAGAAAATCATCTTTCAATTGGTGTTTTAATTTCAATTGGTATAAATGTTTTAGTTTCAATTGGAATAAATTATTTTTAAAGTGATATCAATATTTCCAATTTCAACTGGAATCAATTGTTTTAATTTCAATCGGTATCAATACTTTAAATCTCAATTGGTATTAGTATCTAAAAAGTTTATCTGATATTTGATTCCAATAGTATCTAAAATATTTGCATGATGAAAAATTAGTTTTTCATAGCTTAAATTTCAATTGGTATCACTTTCAATTAGTATCAATTATTGCAATTGGTATATATTTTGTTTTGCAAATTAGTATCTTTATTTCAAATGATATTCATGTTTTAAATTTCAATTGATGTCTCCTTCTACTTAGTTTTCAATTGATATCTATGCTCAAAAGTGTTGATATGATTGTCTATATGCAAGGGAGCTAATTTAACATCTCTTCTAAGTATAATTTGTGTTGTGTGTATTGTATAAAGAAGAGCTTGACATCTCTTCTCTATATGGTACACGTATGATGTGGGAGCTTAACATCTCTGTTTATATATTGTATATTATACTTATGCAGTTTAGGGCTTACTCAACCTTTCTCCATGTAATGCATGTATGCATGGAGAGTTTGTAGGTCGCTTAGAGGGGGTGAATAGGTGACTAGCTAATCTAATACAAAATAAATGCGGAATTAAAACTATTAATGCAAACTAAAACTATTAAGTTAACACACTAAGTATAACACAAGAGTGTAACTGAATTTTCAGTGAAGGGCTCTGAACTATCTCCTCAAGATTCCTCTAGATTAAGTGTTGAGGTGCCACTATGGCTCTCTTGATTGAATACAAGTGTGAGCAAACAATCTCAAGTATATAACAATTAAGCACAAGATATATCAAGCATATAAAGATAAGCAATGTAAGCATGAAAGATATATAAATACAAGCGAGAGATAGAGAGAGCAATCACAAACACAGAGAATTATTTCGAGGTTCGAGCACCCTTGCTCTACGTCCCTGCCTTCAACATTATGAAAATTTCTACTAGAATCAATCCCACTAGATCACTCGGTGCCGCAACACCTACAACAAGTTCATACTAGAACCCTTGGACTCACTAGTCCCTCTCCTTGTTCCCGCAAGAACAACACACGCAAGCACACTAGCTTGCCGAGACCGCACCTCTACACCAAGCTCCCACAAGAACTCGAAACAACACGAACCCGCAAGTTCGCCTCCTAAAATACAAGATGAAACACTTTGGTGATCTCTACACATGGATCACCTAAAAACTCTCTGACAACAAAGCTCCTATAGGATTAATATAGCAATGGAAAGCTCAAGTATGTGTGAGAAAAACTAGGATAGATTTGTGGTAAAAACTCAAGAAATCTCTTTTGAACTCTCCTTTTGATATGAAAGTTTTTGCTCTAAAATAAGTGGAGAAAACCTCTACAAGAGATGGGGAAATTAATTTTGAAACTCTCCAAAAATCTTGTCTAAAACAACCCAAAATAGCCCCAATTTATACTCCCAAAACTAAGCGTTAGAGTCAAAGTCAGCAGAAAACTCTGCTGTCGGTCAACCGGCCAACGGTCATATTTTTTACCGTTACAGACTGCCGGTCGACCGCCCAGTCGACTGTGCCTAGGCTTTGACCTATCGGTCGACCGCCCGGTCGACCGAAACCAGATCCAGAGAGCACAGCTCTCTGGACTGTCGACCGGTTGGTCGACCGGGACCTTAGAAGTTGACCGCCCGGTCGACCGGCCCTCAAGTCAAACTGGTTGTGCACGTTTTGTGCACATCGGTCGACCGCCTGGTCGACCGACTTCTGCCACGGTGAACCGACAGAAGGCCTGGTCAGACATTTTTTAGATTAAAAACTTGGTCTTTTTAACTCCAATAAAATCCTATAAATTCTCATAAATTTTAAAAAATAAGTTCTTTGAAATACTTTGAAGTACAAATATGTGTGATCAAAAATCAACACATGTTACAAACTTTTTGAACCATTTTTGTAATATAGAAATTTTGCCTTAATAAAAATCTGTATTTTTCAAAATCAATCTCCAAATTGAAAATGATTTTTTTTCAAAACTTCTCCAAATACAAAAATAAGATATTTTAAACACCTTTGAATCTTAGAGTGTATGGATATGATCCAATACACATATGAGATGAAATATCTATGTTTTGACAATAAGCTTTAAATAAGTTTTGATAAATCCAAAACTCAAACACATGATATAGGAAACATCAAATAAGTTTTTTCTAAACATTTGAATCAATAATGTATATGGATGAAATCCAAAACATATATAAACCATATAAACTCATTTTGATGAACACTATTCATGAAACATAAAGATATATACTATGAAGCTCAAAATCAAAACGGTATTTTCTAAAGTCAAAACTATTTTATTACAACACATAAATTTTGTTTGTGGTGTATATGAGCTTGAGTAATCCATAACTAATCTATCCTTTATATTTTATCTAAAACAAATCTTATCACTTACAAACAAGACTCAAGTCTTCATGAAAATCTTCTCTTGGAAATCTTCTTCTTCTTCTTGACTTGGACCAAACCTTAATCCAAAGAGCTAGACTCCTCTTGAGTACTTGATGCGATCTTGATGCGCGAGCTCTTGAATCAACACGTGTTGCCTTCAAAACTTGACTTCAATCTTTTGTTGAAGCTAAACACCTACTAAGATCTCCATCAAATATCTGAAAAAATAAGCACAAGATTATTAGTACTATAACTACATGAGTTAATCATCATCAAAACTAGAGTGATGGGCCTTTGGTCCAACAGAATTAACCTCATGTCTCTCCTCGTTATGAATTTATATCGCATATACATTTTTTTCTTCACCCTTTTATTGATGAAATGACAAAAAAGGAGAGAAAATTTTGAGTTTACATATGCATGTTTTGATGTTTTGTTTATGCATAAATAGTTTTGTTTAAAAAGTGGGTAGTTTGTATGCATATTTATTTTGAGTGATTGCATACATGTTTGATGTCTAGTTTAGTATCAGAGCTTCTATTGAATATCTTTTATTTTTTTTGTATGCATGAATTATAGGGAGTTTTGATAGAGCTATTCTCTACTCCATGCATATATAACTCCATGAGTTTTGTCATCATCAAAATGGGGAGATTATTGGCCCAAAGGCACATCACTTTAGCTTTGATGATGAGCAACTCATGTAGTTATAACAACACTAATGATCTTGTAATGTTTTAGTTTCAAATTTATTTAAGATCATAGTTTAGTGTTTACTTCAACAGACTCAAATCTAAGTTTTGAAGCTAATAGTGTTGATTCAATAGCTCAAGAATAAAGATCTAATCAAGTACTCAAGGAGTCTATCTCAAAAGAATCAAGTTTGATCGAGTTAAGATGAAGGAGAAGATCATTTCAAGAATAAGACTCTAATTTGTAAGGATGTTTAGATTTTTTTTGTAAAGTTTAGATTAGACTTGCTTCTTCAAACTTATACACACATAAAAAAATGTTTGATATTAGTATTCAAGATCAAGTTTTTGGGGTTCGATTTAACCGGTTTATGTTTTTATGTCTATCATTTTAGAAAAACAAGTTTTATTTCAAATAATTTTTTATCTCAAAAAGAAGTTCACATGTTTGTAATATGTGTCGATTTTTTAAATCCTACATATTTGTGCTCAAACGTATTTATATGAACTTATTTTTGTGGAATTTATAAAAATTTATTTGGATTTAAAAGAAAAACAATATTTAAGTTTATGTTTTAAGGTTTTATCTTTTATATAGATAACCCTTGAGCTATCAACATACCTCATTATAGCGCTGTCGACAGGATTTTACAGAGAGTAGAGTTTTCAGTATTTTGGAGCTAGTTGTCGACAGTTTGTTTCAGTTATCAAAAACTGATACAGTCGTGTATCAGTTAGTTGTCGACAATACTATTAGGTTATCGACAGGTACGCTCCACAATAGCTAAATTGTAATCGTTGCACATGGAGCTATCGACAGCTCTCTTGGACTGTCGACAGCTCTCTTAGACTCTCGACAGTGATATTAATCTGTTTAGTCTATTTTTCAAAACTAAAACGTGTATTTTGTGTTAATCTTCTTGTTTGGACTTTCCAATGGCTTTTTTTGGAAACCTTATAAATAGAGGTACTGTTCATGACCCTAATAACATTGTTTTTGAGTTATAATCATTTACATCTATTCAAAAAAGATTTTGAAATATTTTCAAGTTTATATTCAACATTTAAGATTTAGAGGTTAAAAACAAGTTTTTGGAGAAGTTTCGTTTGAGCTACAAATTTTCTCATCTTCAAAGAAGTTTCCTCAATTGCTTTCTCAAGAGCTTGAATTCTAAATGTTAGAATTTAACATGAATAAATAATTGCCTCTATGCATAGATATCAATATCATG